>JAECUM010069124.1:0-10658 GCA_016617855.1 Megalonaias nervosa
TCTCTCTCTATATATATATATATATATATATATATATAGAACCACCGACCCAAGAGAAGCTATTGGCAAACATTCTCACATATCCACATTCGCCGAATCCTAGACTCGAACCCATGCAGACATAGGTGAGATGGCAGTAATCCGTAACGGAGAGCGCTTTAGACCACTCGGGGTCCCCCGAAGGTGTAAGATACGACTGCCTAAATCTACTAGAGGGCGTCTGTTTAAAGCTGCGATTTTAGGTCACATAGTAGCTCACGTGACGGCTACGTGATTCACTAAATTGAACAGCGCAATTAAAAAAAATGGCATTTACCACGTAACTTAGAATATCCCTATCTAAGAATCAGATTCTCAACGCTGAAAATAAATCTAAAAACAAAACTTTGTTTATTGAGACTAACACGTAGGCCGAAATGATCTTGGTAAGAGCCAATCATTTTCTCTCGATGTTTACAAAATCTATGAACCAAAGTGAGCTAAAAATAATGATAGTGTAATACCTTTTACGTTCAAATTAGACTAAATATTTTTTCAAAAATATCAAATCCCGTGAAAATAATCATTACAATTAAATGTAACGAAACAAATATAAAAAACGAATTTAAAACTAACACACAAGTAATTAAATTACATATTCGTAACTATATATATATATATATATATATATATATATATATATATATATATATATATATATATATATTCACCGTAATAAAGTCGGTAAAAATTACTATGTCTGTGCTAATGCTTCGGGATCCAACAATAAAAAATAAAATTATCCTCTTTTCCTTGAGTGCACAAAACAAAAGAAACAGTAGGTTATATACCAATATCAATACCATTCGACTGCAAATGTCTATCCAAGAACAAGGTTTTAGACCTTTTTTCCTATGGATGAAGAAAAGAATCGTACACGAATGTAAATTTCAAATTAAATGTATGACGCGTCTAATTCAATGACACTATTAAAGACATTCATTTAAGATTAAAATTAGCAGATGAGGACAGATCTGATATTGTTTTCCAGGAAAGGTACGATTTTCATAAATTCTTTATTTCATTGCCATTCGATTCCTACTGAAAGATGGAAGTGCATGCATACTGTGCCAAAAATGATAATAAATATATGTGCATAACGTTATAAAGGCTTGGAAGCAATTTTAAAATGCTCTTTGGTGGATTCTTTGGAAAAGATGAAAGTGTATAACTATCTGTCGGCATTTATTGTTATGAAAAAAGCATTAATAAAAACCATTTAATTGATACGTTTTACAGATCTACGTTAATATAAAATATTAATCAAATTCTGAGACACAAGTTTGTATACTAAACATTTAATAAATGCTTTAATTACGTTCAGGAAAGCTAGATGAGTTGATTTAAAACTTTGAATATTGTTCTAATCAAAGGAGGACAGCGGCAGTGCGCTATCACAAACAACGCTTTGTACTTTAGAATTCGTTTACATTTTCTCACAATGTATTGATAATATTAATTATATAAAGCGTCTGCAATTTCGTCCCTGGCCAGTATTGCTGTAAAACAAACAATTAAAAAATGAACCAAACGTTCAAGGTTTTAATATATTCTAGTGTGGTCTATGTGGATATGCACGTAACAGGTTTTATGCCAAATGGATCTATTCAGCCATTTCATAACAAAATATAAACAAAACGTAACACTCGATTTTCTAGTACAGAAATGATCAATTCCTTTACATAAAATATTAAATATGGCATACAGGGCGGGATTTTTACGTTTCAGAATGAGACATTCATGCTGGTTTTGACATCTTTCTTTAGTACACTGTTATTTAGCATTGTTGCTTCGACAGATTTATATATTTTCGGTTCCTCGTCAATGTAAGTCTGTAAACAATCAATCATCTAGCTTGTAGAAAAGTGGCCAAGAGAGACACATGCAAGGAAGGTAACTTATTGTGCGTGCAAAATAGAACGGCTACAAACTATAAATATTAGGCATATATGATTTAATATGCTGTAGAATAGATTAATAAATTCAATTTATGTCAATGTTCATTTCCTATCTGGCGTTGATCAATATCCTTTGTAAAAGAAAGGAATATAATTATTTCTACATTATAAGACACACCTATTACGTTTTACAATCATTTTTTCTTTTTTTTTTAATACTTTGTATGCTATTTCCATGTAGAGTTTCGATTATGTACATGCCTGTGTCTGACTTGCTTAAATTCATTAGAGAGAATGACATGTAGCTTCTCGATATATCCCCGCTGTATAGCACACGATTCTGAAAATTACTATTCATTGTTGAATTATTGGATGGTTGCAACATCATCATTAATCCCTGATTTGGGTGAATAATCCGTAGTGTACGGTTGATCCATTGTTGACCGTAGTACCAGCTGATCGTTACATTGTCTCCAACCGTATTATATATACTAGTATCTGAATGAAATAAGTATACAGTCGAAATAAATAAATTACATGTATACGTAAAATGTTGATGTAATGTGGCGCGCTACAGGCTTTAAGGTATCCTACAAGTTGTTATGGCGTTAGGAATTCCACAAGAACAATCTCTCGAACAATTACATATAACGATTGCCTTTAAATTAAAATTGAATGTGTAAGATAAAAATAGCCGATACATTACTTGACTACCAAAATAATGTCACCTGTCAATATGGTGTTTGCATATACTTCTCAGTCTGGCGACGATAGTTAGAAGAGGCCATCTAAAGAATTCTGAGAGGTTGCCTAATCATATTAAACAACATTCTCTTTAGTAGAGATTACGCCTTTCACTTACATGAAGGTACTACGTGTATCTGTCTGCTAAGTTGATCTTACAAACACCTGTGATGTTTATAAAGCATCGCTCAGTGCCGCTGTCCCTATAGTAAACCACCTTGTACAACCCAGTATTCTCTGTGTAATGTTCTACATTTCAATCCAGTATGTCTTCGCATTCCTATCTACTGTACACTTCAGACGGCCATATAGGTGTGTTGTGTTCATTATAGAACATTCAGAGGGAAACAGCTTTGCAATGAACTGATCACAGCAGAATAAGCGATGGAACATTGTGTCTGACGTGTTAAATTGCATGATGGTAATGTTCTCTTCAACATTGCCCGGCTTCATTTCATCAGGATATGGGCATAATAAATTCTAGAATTGAGATTTAAATATCACCATCTCTCTTTATTACACTCATATACATACATATCCACACAGAATTATCGCGATGCGACATATTTAGAGATATTTAGTATCTACGATTTATATGCAGCAAAAATAGATAACTGTTGCTCAAAAATACATAATTTTTCTTTATTCTTATAAATAAGGTCTATTTAAAAAGAAGTACAGGAAAATTAATAATAACAGTTTCAGACCGGTATATGTATATTCGCAGCACACCATAAGCATTTAAATTGTATCAGCTAACTGTAGAAAGCAAAAATATGCTAAATATATACCATTTTTGTTTTCAGAAGGCGATCTATTTTCATAACGCAAATAATTTCCAACACATGCTTGGCCTGGGTTAATAGTTTGTTCGGTCAATGCTGAATTATGTTGTGTTATATTCAGTCTGAAATCATTGTATTAAGAGTAATAATTGGAGCAAAGACGCTTTGATTTGACATTCGGGTATTAATATATGCTAAACAGTAGAATCATAGTACCAAGTCATTCTTTTTGCCACGAAGGAGACCACTGGTTCATACAAAGTGTATAACACATACTCTGTTATTCCAAGTACCCATGTAGCATATGTACTGATATTCATAAAAGAATTGTGCAACGATTTTGTACCTGAGTAGGTTGCAATTCTCAAACACAAGTACCAGCTGTAACGACAGTTCTTAAAATATGGTCATGTCAATATATTTGTAACATTGGGAAAACAGGAAGAAAACAGAAGAGATCTTGTCGAATATATTGTAAAACTGATTTTCACGGAATTACTAAACGTTACAATAACAAACTAGTTGGAATTATATCCTTTCCCAGTGTTTGAAAACATTTGTATTACTTACTTGCGTTAAAATGTTCTCCACTCCATAGTTTGATTACTTGGTTGAGAAAATAATCATGCTTTGAAACAACTCGGATGTGGACCTATCATTCAAGCGACTTAGCAGATAACGTCCTGCTTAACAAAAACGTTTAACTGGAAAATATATAGGCCTTCTTGTCATTTGAATTAATCGTTTGACGTTTCGTACATACTTTCATCCATTCAATTCAGACCTTCGTCATTTCTGCTGGAATTGCTTAACACTAAAGAGACTTTCTTTGCAGTATCATATTATTGCAACATCATTCGATCTTTCCTGTAGTCGATCATGCTGTCAGGACTTCCATTGCAAGGCGCAGTCATAAAGGTTATGTTGTCCTTTGAAATTGTAAAGTGCAAATGAATTTCACGGTATGTCCATGTTCGAATAACAAAAGTGTCTCCGACGACGGTGTCCATATTATCTTTCTTGTTTGTAGCCATTGTGCGTACTGTAAATAATATGGTCTTGGTAAATAAGAATTACAAAATCAATCACAACAATAATATTACTAATACTAGTACTACCCCGAATACTAATTCATTGCTTCGGCGTTTATGTATCTTTATGTGTACATATATATATATATATATATATATATATATATATATAGAGAGAGAGAGAGAGAGAGAGAGAGAGAGAGAGAGAGAGAGAGAGAGAGAGAGAGAGAGAGACTTTTCTGCGATTGCTCTTGACGAACTTCATCGATACATATTTTGCGGTTCAAAAATTAAATTAATTTTAATTTATCATAGAACCATCAATGTCAAGTTCTTGTTTTTGACATGGACTGTGTATGTGATCGTATACACCACGACCTTTAAGGCGTTGGTAATGATAAAGGTTTTGATTAAGCTGACACTATAATGATTGGGGTCCAAGGATTGTTAATGACAACGCTTAAGACCTGTATCAGAGAAGAGAAAACATGTTAGATGGGAAACAAACCTTGACCTTATGTATTGTGCTTATTACCTGGTGCAAATGCATTCCAGAAAATAAAATGATGCATCCCAGTTACCGTTAATGGTTACTTTGCGATACAGATGGGGGCAAAAAGTACAAACTACTGTAAGAACGATGTCTCTGTTTTGACTATGTGTTTTGGAAAGCGCATTTTCTGGAAGCAAATTTGAAGGATTCTAAGAGCACAAACCTTGTCCAGCAAAAGCAACGTTCAGCAGCAGATTCTACCTGCTGTTTTACATAGTACCCCTCCGCCATCACGGTTTTCTAGCACCAACATATTATCTAAATATACTATCATGTGTTTAATACATTAATATACGAAGATCTTTAGCAAACATTTGGCAGATGTTTCAATTTGATAGTAAATACAAGTATCGTTGAACGTATGCTTATTACAGTAACTACAGCCTCAAGGTTGGTTGATAAACACATGCTCCGCATTGGATACGTGGCATAGGGCCAATGTCGGGTCAATGTTCAATTGCCGACGTTGAAAAAGCAGTGGTTGGATCACCATAGTTCAACGGTTGCAATATCGACGGCGGATCACTAGTTGGATCAACGTTTTTGTGTCATTGTAATGCCGACTTCGGCATATGTGTAGCAGCAGAGAGGGTGAACCCTACAACTTTTTGCTCGAGTCTGTGAGCAAAAATAAAGGTTCCTACAGAGGCTGAAAAAACAAGGTCAATAACGTTAAACTGAAGCCTCTAACCGAGCATATTTCCATACGGTTGAGAACAGATAATAAATCGTCTGGGTTAGCTCATTTTTGTTATTCCATCGTTGACGTATTTTTTTCAAATTTTTATACGACTCGTTTACTAGCCGGGTCACTCAATTTTTGTCGTTCACCCTCTCTGCTGCTATAATTAACCAAAACTTTTATCCAGACCTATAAGATATCTAGATCTTGGGTGATGTAAATTTATTGTAATAAATCCGAACGGAACAGCTTGTGCTTTTGAAAAGAAGTTTTTAAACTTGATCATGTCCATATCCCCTGAACACCAAGTGTAATAAATATTTTGTGAGGTATAATTATCTACTCCATTAAACACTACTAAAATATTGCAGTTATCTCTGATCACTTTTGAAATTTGTGTATATCGCTGAGTAACATAAATCACGTCAGTATTTTTATGTCTACCTCGAGAAAATATTCTAGCTGGATTTGATTGTTTGTCCAGCATCACATCATCATATACTACGAGGTTATTAATAAATCCATCTAGGTCATCTACAGATGGAGCTTCATCAATATCGGTGATAAAATCAATAATATCGTCTCCGTCTTCGTCCAATAATTTTGCATTTTTATTAAAATCTTTAAGTACTTCATAACATCGTTGATCATCTACAGATGGTGCTACTAAATATAATTTATCCCACTTAAGCCATCTCATTATTAGATTAAGTAATAATTGTGTTTTGCCTGATCCAGATGGGCCTATTATAATCATTCTGATAGAATTCGGTAGTGCTGGATGGTGTTTTATTGGTTCTTGTTTTCGTGTCGCAGAACAGTCAATTATATCCATATAATAAATGAGTTTATATTGCGTGCGATGCAGAGCACCTACCCATACCACTGGATTAACAACAATAACAACAAAAAATAAAAGACGTGCAATCACAGGTAAATGTGTAGAATGTGGCACAAAAAATATAAATTTATCTCCCACTTGACTAATATCAATGGTGGTGGAGATATCGCCGCTTCATTAGGAAAATTACCAGGAACTCCATGGGCTAAATATCCGGGGGAAAAACACTTACCAGGATATAATTATTGTGGTCCTGGAACTCGACTTGATATCCGACTTGATGATCAAGATCAAGCAAGACCAGGAGAACATCCAATAAATAAAATTGATCGAGCGTGTCATGTTCATGATGTTGCGTATAAAAGATTTACAACAACGACATCTAGCAGATATGAAATTGATTCACGCATTAAATTCTATACCCAATAAATCTGTCAGAGAAAACCTCGCTTGTTTTTTAATAAAATCTGCTATGAAAGGTAAAATAATGTTAGCGGCTGGTAATTAATTATATAACTATTATAATGGAATCCATTTATTATAGCCCAAGAAGATATTGGAGAGGCAGAACTGCGATTACTAAATTTGCTGAAGCAGCAAAAGTCTCACGTTCTGTTGCTGCAGCGTGGTTAGCACGACAGGCAATATGGCAAATTTATCTACCACCACCTAAAAAACTTCAGTATGCACATTTTGATGTCAGCACCCCTAATGAAATTCATCAAGCAGATATTTTATTTTCACCACACGATCCTTTTAAAATTGGTAGACGTCAATCACGCACATATAAATACGCATTGACTGTCGTTGACGTTGCAAGTAGATATAAAGAAGCGGAACCATTATCAACAAAGACAGCATCTGAAGTTGCATCTGCGTTTGAACGAATTTATCAGCGTGGTGGTCTACGATGGCCACAACTATTACAAGTTGATCCTGGTAAAGAATTTCTTGGTGCAGTATTATCGTTGATGAATAAACATAACGTTAAAATCAGACGAGGACACACTAAAATTCATCGTGATCAGGCAATCGTTGAACGATTTAATCGAACACTTGCTGAGCGGTTATTTGGATATCAATATGCAAGGGAAATATCCACTGACTTGAAGTCGGGGGAGAGATCTCTAGAATGGGTTACAAGGTTACCAAGTGTGATAGCTGCGTTACATAACGAAATTACTCTTGCAACTTCCATGAAACCTTCTAATGCAATCACAAAAAAAAAATACCAATACACCGACGTGAATCTTCCTCTCAACCAGTATTAGGTAATGTAACTGTAAGATATTTATATGAACCTGGTGAACTTGAAGGTGGTAAAAAAAGAGCAACTGATCCTATCTGGAGTGTGACTACACGTACAGTTTCTAGCGTGGTTAGATCCACAGGTAGACCTGCAATCTACAGACTAGATTCTACGGCTCCTCAACGTGGATTTGTACGTGAACAGTTACAACTAATTCCTAAAGACACACAATTACCACCACCTTCACTTATGTAAACTAGCACCAGGGCGTCCAGCGCCCCGACGTTGATTGCATTCAAGACAGGTCAGCATCACATTATCACGTGTATGAGCAAGATCACTATTAATTCCGTCTACGGTAAATTGTCTTGGATTATTATTCGAATATTGCAATAACATATTACAGTTACAGCTTGCACAATGATTATTCTGTAGTTGTTTTAGTGTTATAATAAATTCAGTATCGATATCAAAGTCACGCTTATTTTTTTGTCACATTGCTTATAGCTCGTTAATTTTTTCTTGATGACGACAAAGTCGCTGGTGATTTCTTCAGTTATCACGTAATCTATGATAACCCTATGTAGTTGATATATTCTTCTGACTCGAGATACTGCAAGATAAACTAAATTTGACCATTCGATCCGATCATCTACAATCCAGACATTTGTATCAGAAATAGTTAATCCCTGTGATGAGTGAATCGTTATAGCGTATCCTAACGTCCACGGAGATTTTTCCATACTCAGCGCATTCTCAACAACATCAACAGCAACCAAAACAATATCATTCAAGACAAGATTTTGTATCCCACCACCAGGAATTTCAACTTCAATATTCTGTCGTCGAGTATCTGCTGGGCGATAACATAATGGTACAGGTAGATTTGAAAACTTTTCTTTATGTAATAGAAATAATTTCTCCTGCAGTTCATCACGAACTATTTTGCTACTTGCGACTATCAAATCAGCAGGTCTCCATAAATTCAAAAAATCATTCATAGTAGTTTCTGGAGTTACTGTACGCATTATCTCACATTGTATTTTATCTGGCTGTAGTCTGATTAACATTTTAAGTTCTTTCAGCGGTTCATCAATAGCTCTATGGTCATCAGTTATTTCTTCGTAGTAATCTATATTATTCTTCAGCCATTCATGTGGAGACTGTCCAATAAAGGGTGGTGGTTGACTATGGTCGCCACACATTATTACAGCAGTATTCTTTGTCAATAACCAATCAAGAAATGTTTTTAACATTTCTAACGATACCGTGTCTATCTCGTCCCAGATAATATACTTAGGTATATATTTCTCACCCATTCGCTCAGGAGTCCATGTGTCTCCGCACCATCTGAAGAAACTATGATATGTACATGATTTTACTCCTCGTTCTTTTATTTCTCTGGCGAGTTTATGTGTCGGCGTCAAAACAATTATATCTGAATGGTTGTTCAGGAATAATTTAATCGCATGTGTTGTTTTACCTGAACCACCGCATCCGTTAAGATAAACAGTCTTATGTCTAGCCACAGGATCATATACAGATGGTGCTGATGACTTTGATGCTTGATTATTATTTTTGCAATATATTTCCTTAATTTCAACGTCGGCAGATTCAGAATAACTGAATATATTTTCTTGTTTTATTCTCCATGATCCCCATTCACCATTACCAAGTAGCGGTTTTAACAAATTTGTATATTTTTTATGTATATAAAATGAATCCGTGGCAACTCTGACAGCGTAACGAGGAAATCTATTTATCATAGACAGTAGATTTATCGAAACATAGGCTAGCATTGAAGATCTTAAATGAGTAAACTGCGGTGAGTCACCATCAGTATAGCTCACAATTGTACCTAGTTTGGTTCCGTCTGATAAATAAGCATTACTTCGATTTATAAATGTGTTGGTTTTTTTTTTCTGTTGTATCAGCGATCATAAAATCAAGTACAGCATCGTTCATAATTGATCTTGTACAGTGTCGTTTATGGTCGTATGATCCTCCTTGTGTAAATTTACCGATTATCTTTCTACCAAGATTTTTTGCACGTTTCTCATTATTTTCTTTTCTGCATTTATATATTTTAACAATATCATCTTCGTTAAGATCAGGAAATTCTTTCCTGGCATCATCAATATTAAGTCTATCCGGTTCTGGTAACCAAACTTGTTTCTGTGGACGATACGATATAATCACTTCATTTACCTTCAATAATGTTAAAATTCCAGCATCAAGCATATATCGTAATAGTACTATTGGAACTCAACATTTTTCTGAAAAATGTTTCCCAAACCAAGCATAAGCAATCGGATGGAGATTTTCTGTAAACTCAAATGATTTTATATATGCGAATCCGGTTAAGTCAAATTCTGGTAAGGGTCCGTTTATCGTAACTCTGGTCAACTCGTGTGATGGATGTCCAAATCTCTTAAAGTATTCAGAACAGTCTCCGTATCCAAGAAAACTTCCAGGATAACACGCTACCATATCAACGGAGATAACGTCGTTATACTTGTATTTAGTATTCCATAATCCACCGTGTCCATATTCTATACAACTTTTCTGGACATCTTCAAGAAATTCCAATCGTGTCGGTTTCCATAAATTTTTCTCTTGAGCAAAGTGAGCAGCGACTGATGGAACGGTAAAACAATTATTCAGTAATTGTTCAACCTTGACATCGTCAGAAGTATATTCACGCCAAAGGCGTTGTGCAAGATTTCTTCATGAAGAGATTCTCTACGATAAATATCCCCACCAGGCCGTACAAACTGATCGTAATAATCATATTCTGAACTTTGAAACAACCAAACAGATACAGGATCACTTTTAC
>JAECUM010069125.1:0-14722 GCA_016617855.1 Megalonaias nervosa
TTTTTAATTTTGCAAGGTTTTCAAGTCTATACTATTAAATCTCCCGCGTTTGTTTTTCGTGTCACGACACCTTCTAACTGAAATATAAAAATAATGGTTGTAGTTTTGCTCTAATTGTGCGCCTATATAATATAGTTCAACAATAGTAGTATCAAATCTGAAATTTATTCTAAATATTTTGGTAGGAAAATTTTAATTAACAAGGGTTTCGTGGGTGCTCTTCCTGTGTAATTCGGAACACCGCAAGCCGTTTTCAATAGTTCGGAAAGATTTTTGATTTTTTTTTAGTGTGTGTGTGTGTGTGTGTGTGTGTGTGTGTGTGTAGATCTTCATCAACACGTTTCACCAGCCAGAATTGCGGGTCCGACCACGGAGTCGTCTAGAATACTTACCAGGTGTGCGTCCCATACTCCATAGACAGAACCCTTGTTGAACATCTCATTTAGACTAGCAATGAAAATGACTAGCATGGCGATTGGTCCTGCAAATCTCCAGCAAAACATCCAGAAATAGTTCGGTCTCACACCAATCATGAGCTCTATGTCGTCACTGAATCTAGAGAATGGACATCATACATTGTTTTAATGACAGCGAATGTGCCGAGTTTTTTATATATGTTTTAAAAGAGGATGACGACGCGATATGAAGCAAAAAGATCTATAATATGAATTTTCGGGACCTCCCATGGGAGAGAGAGAGAGAGTGAGATGACTGAAACAATTTCTGGTGATCTCTGGTTGAACTTGGACTCATTTAGTTACCTGAAATTTCAATTTGAAACGAATGGAATTGTAACAATCGATCATTTCAGTAAACAGAATAATCCCATAAGTGTGAGGTGTGGTGATATGTACTATTTTCACACATTTTGTTCTCCTGAAAATTGCTTCATTATGTGTCTTTATACAAATACAGCTAAAATACTGTCGTGGTTTGGTCAATATAAACTTAAAAAAATGAAATATTCCAAGTATTTAACAAATATTTTAAGATGGTTGCCTCCTTAAACTGATGTTATTTTCTCCAATGTGGTTTCTCATTCACATGTTGTCTGTTTTTCGATCATGAAAATGCACAACTAGTGACAATTAAGACAAATGAATGGCTTTTATGATAAAGTAAGCATGACTAATATCTACTTTGAAGTAAGATATATACTAGTATAGGTTAAAACCTAAAATTCAGTGTTATTGAGTTATATCCATATTTAGGCTATCTCATTACAAAAAAATCTGTTGTTTCCTCCTCAAGTACATACACACAACGAATTTCTGCATTTCTCTTAACAAGATTCGCAAGTGTGGTCACCCCTGGTTGTTTGATTGAATGAAACATCGAGGGAATTAAAAAGAAAAACGACCCGGACAACCTATGATGATATCTGTCAGGATTTAATAAATATGGTGGGTTGATATCTAACAAAAAGTGAGGCGTATCAACTATAGTAAAAATGCATACAGTTGAACTTATACAATACATAGAAGGATTATAAATGCGATTTGAGTCGTGTAGGAGCATGTATAAGAGACTTGATCAGCGTTACCTTTGAAGTCCATATTTGTAGGATATAACTACACATTCGCTGAGAGCAATTAGAAGCAGTGGAATGTTTGCACAGTATGAGTCAAACAGGTCAAAAACGTAGGGTCCAGTAGATGTGGCAAAACATAGGGCGATGAAATAAGATACAAGACAAACTGTGCCTGAAAAGAAAACACGAATAATGTAAACGGTCCATTATACACCTGATATGACAAGTTATTTTTCAGAAACAATTCTTTTTCAGTACGTCTTGGTAACCTTGGACTTTGTGTTATTGAGAGAAAAATCGAAAGGTGCATGTTTTGTCCGAAACGCAAACTGTCCACAAAGTTTAGTGATGGCTTGTGGCATAGCACTCGAGTCATTTTGTAGAAACTGTTTTCCTTTTTAGAGTCCCTCTGACCATGACCTTTTAACTTTTAATCTCTAAACATCAACAGGATTTTTGTCTTCTTGTCTCAACAAAGACTCTTAGTGTAAAGTGAAAGTAATCTACAGAGTTTAGTCAAAATATGTGATACAGAACTCGAGACATCGTGCGAAAACCATTTTTCTTTTCAGTTACTGCGATATTGACCTTTGACCTTTTGAAACCCAAATCAATCAGTGTCTTACTTATCTACAGTGCATGGCCGTTACAGATTGTGGCCAAAATACCTTGAGGACAAGTCAATTTATTGTATGGAACCCGTTTTCCTTATTTCAGTTTTTACGACTTCGATATTTGATCTTTTGAACCTGAAATCGCCAGGTGTCTTTCTTGCCCAAGTACAGGCTACGTATGCAGCGTGGTAACAGTAGATGGTAGAGAACTCGCGCTATTATGCGGAAACGAAATAATTAATAGACGGACCGACATCAGAACACATGTATTGTAAGTCTGTAAGCCTGCGTTTATCGGTGCCTTTCCTGGTCTACCTGATTGAAACAGTATGACGAGTTTTATTTACACTCTTGATCATATAGAATACATTATGGTACATACACACTGTTTATGCGTATGGACGTTGTAAAAGAGCATTACATATGGAATTTAGAAATCTCAAATGAAGTTTGTAATTCTCTTTGTACTGTTACTTTTGTCTTGTTTTTTCTGGGATGTACAAACGGTTGCGCAAATAGAAAAGGTTAAACGTCAAAAGGCCAGCTTTATCTTCTCTTTCTCTAGACAAAATGTAAACGAGATGTTTCGTTTGGGTGCTACTGATTTGGATCCCATATTTTCTGTTCCACACATTGTTTTGGATGTCTCAACGAAAGTTTAATTATTACTATTCTTGTTCGGTGATAAGAATAAAAAAGCTACTTACTACAAATAATTTCTTTAGGGACTCGTGGAAAAAGCATAAGATCATTTATGGAAGTGATAGCGCCCTCTAGAGTTCCAAACAAACTGTCAATGCCCAGGGTCACAAGCATAAGAAAAAACAGGATCGACCACAGCTGCGCCACCGGAAACTGGTTTATAGCTTCAGTAAAAACGATAAAGGCCATCCCCGTTCCAACTGCTGTCTGAAAACAAAATCCATACGAAGGTATATGGAATATCAAACATGTAATAATTATCACAATGTTCTGCATTCTACTGCGTAACTGACATATGCAATTAGGTGCTTAGTCAGCATTTCTGAGCAGGAAAGGTGATTTTAATATGTAGAACCAATGTTTCTCTTTTCTTTCATATGAGATTATTGGTTGGAAAATTCCTGAATTAGATGGGTTCTGTACCTTTTCCGCTTAATTCGGAACAGTGTAATAGCACAATTTCTCAAATCAACCTTTAAAAATCTGGACAAATGTTGACATGATATTTACGATACATACAGGGCACTCTAAACAGATTTGATTTATTGTCAAAGGACGTAACCAGATAAACATTAAGCAAATCCCCACTTAAAATAAGTAATCAAATCTCAATAACAACTTATTATGTATCCCACTGTAAATGTAATGATAGAATTTGGGATTTTTATTGTCTATTCGAAGCATGCGCTTCTGCTTAATGACGCTTTTACAACTGTTGAAAGTAGTATGAAACATTTTCTTATGTTAATTCTTGGGGTACATTTGTTTTTTTTATGGATAGGATCGTTGTGGAGATGAAAATTTTTAAGGATTTTCACCCGTTACGGGGAATGGAGTTGGTGTAACTATAACGAGGGCTAGCACGGGTTTTGGGGATTTCCCATGTTGCGGGTAAAGGGATTGATGGGATTATACCAGGGTGGGAAATTACGGCCCGCGGGCCATATCCGGCCCTTGACCTGGTTTTATCCGTTAATTTACATTATAGGGTGTGGGTTTAAAAATCACTTTTCAGGCTCGCACTCTGGAGGAAGTTGCCCAATGCCTGGACTATACAGTGAGGAATCATAGGAAGATAAGATTTATTTAAAGCTGGAAAATAGGTAAAATAAGTGCTTTAATGAAAATAAGTTCTCCAAAATATAAAAAGCAAAGGTGTTTCATTATTGCATTTCGTTTTAAAATTTCAAGAGCTATACGGACACATACAGAGTAAGTAACCTCTATAAATAAGTGTCGACTTCTGCTGGTTTATGATACTGATGACGTCAATAATAAAGATGTGGATGCAAACTTTATAAATCTGAAATTTTACTCACATCCTCGATAAAAGATTTGAAGTTGCAGGTGGAGTTATTGGCAGCTAGTGGCACCGGTTTTCCCAGAGTGATGTTGGCAGACGCACCATGTTTATCTAGGCAGTCTTCATATGCCATTGTTGCTTTATAACCTGGGTAAGAAAATATATGTAAAGGGAGTAGTTAATACCTTGTAGAGGAAGGAGAGGTGGAATAGAAAAACGGGTTGCACAAAAGTTCTACCCATGCCCCTACCCTTTCCAAAACGAATATCATGCAAAAAAACTGTACACAATATTTTTTGTTTTCATTGCAAAACAATCATACCTACTTCCATATTACTCCGCTATGACCTCCCCGGTAATACACAATCCATATACAAATACAATAAATCATAATTTATCTTATCGAATGATGTCAATAACATAACTCCTCATAATTTCCTTTTATATTTTGACAACACATTTCTAACATTATGGCATGACGTCAAACAAGATGAAAGTGCGAGGCATCCGGATGTAATACAGTCCGGCCAATGGGCTTCGAATGCCGCTTTTAACAACAACAGATTGCATTTGGTCATATGACACATAAAACAGAATCTTAAAGCTATATTCATTTCATATCAAGATTTTATAAATATCCTTTAATAACTTCAATCTATTGCTCGCCAAGTTTAGCGATACAAAAAATATTCCGCTTGTTAATCAAGATAAGATTCTCTATAAAGGAATTGTTCGCTGGAGTATGCAATTGGTCAAACTGAATTATTTGCTGTAATGTTTGCAGTTGGTCAAATTAATCTCTAATGCGTTAAACATACTGTGTTAGCAACTGATAATATTTTAACAGCATGTAATGACTTATCGAGTTATTTAGAATCTTTATTTCGGAGCCCACAATTTTCACTAATCCGAAATGGGGTATATGGTATCATGAGAAGGTGATGAAATCAATGCAAGAACCTCGACGAGAAAATTTTTTCTGCTCTAAAGAAGACTAGTCTTATCTTTAAAAAATAATAAAAGCTCAATGATTGCTCTATAAATTCGACACAAATGTTAAAGATTCTTTGGGATACATACAGTTAAAATAAAGAAGTGTGTTGTTAAGTTTGGTCAGTGGAAGAACAAATGATATTGATCAATCTACCCGAACTTAGTTGGTCCAGACACATACACCTCTTTCAGTTAATTGCAAGAATGTCAGGGATGAGCAATTATTAAATAGTATAAATCTGGGGAGCGATTGGCCAATTACGGTTATATGTACACAACAAGTTGATACAAATTGTGGAAGAATTTATTAAACGAGAGCACTATTGTGACAGATCAACAGTTGATTTATTTGAAGAGAAAAAAAAAATATCTTTTTAGCCTGATCTCGGCAGAAACATCGCAATGCAAGTCCACTCATTGAAAAGGTTTATTTGTTTTTCTTACAGAACTGAATGAAATGTTACTCAAGGCCCAAAAAAGGCATCTTAGTCATAAGTAAGCCAAAATAAAAACCTTTTATTTTTATCAATCAAAACAAATTTCAGCTAAAACTTATAAGTATGAAGGATGAGGAGAAACTCTTCGAAGAAAAACAGTTGAAAACTAGATTGGAGTGACTTCTGACGGCCGATGGTAACGAGTACGGAGAACCGTGTAGTGGTAGTTTGATCCTTGGTGCTGTCGTCTGCAAGAGTTAAGAATCGTCAATAGGTTTTGGAAGGGGGGGGGGAGGGTACAGGAAAATTATACTCTGCTCTTACCTAGGATAGAAAATACAACGATGGCAGTAAAGATTGAAGTGACGAAATCAGCGATCGACACTATAATAGCCTCCTTTACAAAGTTGCTGCGGACCGGATTGTATGAAGCAAAGGCTATGAGACAGCCAAACGCCAGACCAAACGAGTAAAATATCTGGGTTGCGGCATCTAACCAGACTACTGGGTCAAATAACCGCTTCCACTGAAACGAAAGGAATATAGAATTAACTCGATTATCCCAACACTCAATTATTCGAATATTCGATGCCACCATCGATCAATATTTAGCCCCTCTCTTATTGACCGTGAATTTGGATTGTCGGGAAAATATCAATGTGTCACAGACATAGCTGATGGTGCGGATAAATCGAAAATGTGGATATAAAAAGAGATTAGTCCATGCATTGTGATTGATCCAAACTGTCAGGATGTTCCTTCGGTCTGTGACCCATTAACACATTTTTCCGTCCATTTACAGTCCAGTTTGTCCTTTCCGTCTAATTACAGTCCAGTCTGTCCTGTCTCTCATCATGGCCACCAATCTCTCTCTCTTTCTCTGTCTCTGTCTCTGTGTGTCTGTCTGTCTGTCTCTCTCTCTCTCACACACACACACACACACACACACACACACATATATATATATATATATATATATATATATATATATATATATATATATACATACATACATACATACATACATACATTAGTGTCCAGTAATGTCGAAAAACCGTGACTTTGATTGTGCATGAGCGGACTCAAACCCATACACTACACCCGTTCAAATCAACTTCAACAAATTTTAGAAATTGTGATTCGACAGGTTCTCTTTTCATTCTAAATATGAAGATTAGGCGCCGCTATTTGTCGTGTGGACCAGCCATACATGATAGAGTGTGCATGGAATTCTGTGTCGTATATGTACATTACTAATACCTCCCTTGCATACCATATCTACTATGACTTTACTTCAAGAGAAATAGCATTGTCATTCTTCACATTCGGAAAGAGTTGTTGCTATAAATAACAAAAGTAAAGCAGTTAAAGGATCGAATCACAGTTTTTTTTTATTGTTAGACCTGATACGTATGAGAACAGAAATGTCCTTTTAACGTGGCTGTCCACTGTGTTGATGCATTCGTGATCTCTCTCATGCACAACCTGAAAAGTCTCTCGCATGACATAACATCTCAGCATAAATGAAAGCGATTACTGGCCGTAATTACTATGTTCCCAAACAAGTCTGAATATTAGACGGAATGCTGTAGACACCTGCATAAGAAACTAATATTCAAATGGCTAATATTATTGACAATTCGAACTACAAACTTCGCAAGTTCCGGATTTTTTAAAAAACCTATCACTTCTCTTTAGGCATTATGGGATTGCGAACTACAAGCAAGATTAACTTAACTCCGAAAGTGAAGAGCTTACAACGTGGGGAAACTATTCACCTCCGAAAATGACGATTTGATAACGAATGTGCTCCAATAAGCATCGTCAATTTTACGCTTTGCAAACACACATATTAACACACATTTTTAAAATAATTGTGCTAAGTTTAAAATTACTTCCAAGAGATTTATTATAATGACTTCAGTAAGTCATGAAAATTAACAAAGTAATGGAGGCGCGTGTTTGGATCTAATTTGTTGCTCTTAACATACAGACATGACCTCAGAGTTGGTCGGTGTAGGGATAATATCCTAAATTGGATAGTGTCACGTTTGCTAAGCACCCAGCTAAAGTCATGTATAAGCCATAATCTACCTGTCTTGGGAATATTACCGCGGCCTTGTATTTGATCTCTAAAGATTGCCGCGAGGTTAGTGTTGAACTCTTACGCAAGGTTACCATGACCAGCTAGAGACCGGAAACTTAAGTCGGCAAAGGCGACCGGTAGTGTCACTTATCAAAGGCTTGCCGTTAATCTATATGTTAAAGGTTAGTTCAAGGATCAAAAGGAAAGTTCACGGGGTGAACGCGGCGTGTTCTTATCCGTCCCCACGTTGACAGACAGCGAGAAGGACATTGTTTGCTTGGATCGGTCCACAGCGATATCCAATCAAAATTGAGATAGAGGGCGTGATTACAATTCAGACCCAAGTGATACCTTCCGAAATCGTAAGAGTAATTTAGTATTCGCCTGGAAGGATTGTTCATCAATAGGGTTTACTCCGAGAAAGAAGCCACTCGTAATTTGGCCGCATAACTTAGTGGTAGATTCTAAGGAAAGACAAAGCTTCGAAAAGGAAGCTTTTTAGGGGACAGAGAACTTCCGGTTCCATTAGGTCCCAAGTCTTCAAGAGTTGGAGACGGAATTGAGACTGTAGCCGAGACAGTCGAAGTCGACAGAAGTGTAGTCGTGGTAGAGGAGGTGGAGGAGGAGGAGGAGAAGGAATTTGAAGAAAGGTCGGGGAGGAAGAGGTGAAGGAATTGGGAGAAATAGGAGAGAGAAAGGATACAACAGATGAGTAGAAATACAAGGACAGGTGGAAATCAATCTCACACTGCTAATCAAGTGATGCAATAGGCTTATTAAAGGGTCGAGCGGAAGGAGTGTAATTGGAAATTTCAGCCATTTGATTATTGAATTGTTATTAAATTGTTATTCATTGAATATCAACCTTTTTTTGTATATTTAACCATCTAACCGTCGGCATTGCTGACTGGGGGCTCAGAGCTTTACATCTATCTTTCACTAAATTTCAATTCCAACAAACTAGAGCCTGGGTGTAATAGTTTAAATAAAATATTGGGAGCACCCCACCCCAACCATATAGTTCGTCACAGATAGTAAATCGCCAGATAACATAATCTCTTATTTAGAGACTCTGGAGCATCGTGTTCCAACTTTATAGAATTTTGTAGAGACTGGTTATCAGGTTGTTATCAATGAGAGATAAAAACAGCTGAAGTTTCGCTATCGTAGTCCGTGAGATGCTCCGTCTAATAGAGACCCAAGCATAACAGCGATCACACAAAACTCTTGTTGCAGATTTAATGCATAAGCAATCCAAACCACTTTACTCTTCTAAAACTTCTTTCGGATAATAACTCGTGGCCGGCTGCTATGGTCGACAGGCATTATTTGACAGCAATAAATGCACCTCGCTTATCTGCGTTGAAAGATGTCGAGACTTTATACCATTTTCCCGGATAATGGACGAACGATAAAGAGCTATCCAGAAATAAGTTGAAATTTTATGATTTTTTTTAAAAATCAGGTCCTAAAGTCTTAAATTTAAATACGTTTTCCTGTTTTTATAATTATTACTGTTTTACCCAAACTGCACGGACTCACAAAAGACGGATTCAGAAGGTTATGTAAAAATAGACAACCTGAGTCATTCTTGCGTCTGTCGCACTTTTTTAATTTAACGAGAGCTACATGAGCTTAAAATGCCGAGGAAGACAGGTGTGCAGATACGGAAAAAAGCACCATATACAGAACAAAATTGAATTCTACTATGATATGTCAAACCTGTTGATAAAATCGTAAAATCTTTTCATGCTTCATTGTAACAAAGAAAACAAAGAATATAGCTTTTGCTTACTTACGGCCATCGAACGATGAATAGGGTGATTTTGTTGTTCTTTTAAATTATAAGCGATGCTAGCTAAATGTCTGTTGTGAGCTGACACTAAATTTTTGCCATTACCAACGTTCACTTGTATACACAATATAAAAGAAATCGTCAAGTTCGTAAAATGGTGTTAAAATTCTCCGCATTGAAAAACAACAATAACAAAACGTAAACAATAACATCAAAGTAGGGTAACTATCACAAATTGAACTATCTCGCGCCTAATACTACATGTTGTTTACTTCTGATCTCGTGTTAAACCTCACACGGATTCATAAATCACTATAAGACTATTTACAATAGGTATTATTCAAAAGCCCCATATAGGTTACTCGCATGAGCTCTAACGCGATATTGGAAACATTTGGCGCAATATGCAAAAATGCATGTAGAAAGAAGGTATTGGGAGCTGATTAAAAAGAGCAGTCTGGATAAATATTCACGCTGGATTAGAACGAAAACAGTCTGGAAATAAACAGAGATGTACACGCTAACCAGTACTTAATATTCTGCTTCCTAACTAGTAGGTAATCCCTAGAAAACTACCAATAAAAACAAAAAGTAGGTTCGCAAATTTCGCTTATCTCCACACATGATTTATGCGCAACACACTTTGTCTTGGAAATGGCCCAATAATAGAAGGAAGAGGAAACTCGGTCAAACAATACCTCTGGTACGAAGAGATGTTCCAATCCCTTGTCAAACCCCTTTAGGGTCACACCCCGGAAGAAGAATATGATTAATACCAGGTAGGGGAACGTTGCCGTGACGTACACAACCTGAAAATAAAGACGTACTGTTTGTATATTAGTAAGATCGAGAAAGCTGTATCATCTTGTATTTATGAAGTGATACCAGTAGATCTAACAAAATAACAGAGAGAGAGAGAGAGAGAGAGAGAGAGAGAGAGAGAGAGAAACGGACGGACAAATCAAAATGGCAAAATTAGTATCATATAGCAAGCTTAGTTAGAAATTCCAGTTTATAAAATAAAATCGAACTAATGTTTATTCTATTAAGGGACATCTAAAGGTTGATCTTGAACTGTAAATGTCAGTGCACATCCTCAGTATTGCATGGTAGTCAGACAAAACGCTCCAGTGCAGTATTTAATAGTCAGAGAATGACAGCAAACAATGATTTTGGAATGTAAAGGGTATTGACGTCTTTATTTCCTGTTTTCATTAGGGTTAAAATTTACCAATTACATCATGAATTCACAAGGAAAACAACCTTAGCATTGGAATATCGAATGCTTCTGTCAAAATGTCAGTCTCCTAATAAAGCAATTTCCGATGGGCAAGACGTGCATGAGTAAATTGAACCAATCAGGTTTCTTCCCGTAATTTTTAAATAAATGATTAATGATGCTAGTTTCCGTTTATTTTGGAAAAAAATGAAACCTTGTTTCTATTAATTGCTGAGTAGGAGTTTGACATCTCAAATGGCAAGTTGTTGTTTTATTTCCTCTCCATTGATATTTTCAAACCATATTGAATAAGGCTTTTTACCAACAACTTAGTGTTCACTTTAGAATAAACAAAAAATACAAATATTGCTATTGCATTGCATTGTTAAGGGACGAATTTCTTAGAAATGGACATGACGGAAGCATGTCCAGTGTTTTCGAACTCGTCCAGGAGGGTCAAGAAAAGTTAAACAGCTTCAAAGTGTATGGTCTGCTGCTGAAAGCCACAAATATCGAACCTATCCAGAAGAGTTCATTACTGCAATACACTCTTGTCTGAATTATCATTTTATGATCAATACGTTTTTGATCTGAGCTGACACGACACGATCGATACATTCGAACGAATGAACGATAGTTGGATAGTTTTAACGCTATTTTAAACATATTACTGATTACATCATGCCGAGGAAATGGAATTTAAGTGTATTTCCCAAGGACACACAAAGGCATCCGATCCGGTCTGGCCTGGGCAGGTATCGACACCATGATACATGAATGACAAGGAAAAGGCTAATATCCGTTCCAGTAAATCACAGAGAACTCGTTGTTAATGATATACATTATTTGCATAGTGTAGACCCAGCTCTACAGGACTCACGGTACTAATTCAGTTCCCATAGTAAACCAATGCAAACACCATGATATTAAAAATTCAATAACTTAAAATTTCTGAGTGCCCATGATCAAACCTATATTTATCAGTATAGATGAAACCTGTATGTCAGCTTCTGTGTAGAGGAAATGATATGAGCCGTGGCATTTTCTGGACCTGCATGCGTTTGAAACATGTGCTTTCAATTCCGCACCAAAGAGTCAGATGCTAATTTTAGTAATGAGTGTTCCAAACTCAAGACTGTTAAAGGACTGGAATTCCATCAATAAAACAATGTCTCTATTTTTTTCCACTTGCAACTAGGATAAGCTCTCAAAAGATTCTTTTTCCTAAAACATAACTTACATTATTAACCAATCCTGGCCAGCCAAACGTATATGTATTCTATTTAATGTTCACCCATTTCCAGGCTGGTTCCCATTTCTCCATACCAATAGTACCGTGTGTCCTACAGCAGCATAATATGCCAGCATATAAGGGTCAACACTGTTCGTACTATAAATGATTTCATGAGAACAGGGCAGATCCAAATCTACTGGTGCATGAAGGTCTGATCTACACTGCCTGAATTCGGTTTACGTTATACATGGTGAAATACTGGGTCAACCACGGTGAACGCTGCTGTTTATTTTATTCGATCCGATGAGTTTTTGACATAAATAACTTAACGTCTTTTGCGTGCTCAGTAACAATACATCTACCCAAATTGGCAGCGAACACTTTGTGGATCGACTCACAATGGTGTATGTAATACTGTCATAACATAAATAAATAAATTTAAAAAAAAATATAATCCTATAATCTACTGACTCTAATAATCTAACTGGATCACAATATGCTTAAATGAGGTACTGGTAGTAGTAAAAGTAGCAGCGGTAGTTGTAGTAGTAGTAATAATATTAATAATAAAAGTGGTGGTAGTTGTGAAAGTGTCGCTACATATTGTTTTAGACTCTAAAACAAGCTGTCGGCAACCTATGGCACGTGTGCCAAATGTGGCACGCCATAATCTTTGGAAAGGCACGCGGTACGAGTTGTAGTTTTGTATTGTATTTACTAAGGACGATGATTAAAAATTGAATGGACGAATATGACTTGGCACGCAGCAGTCAATAATTTAGCGGACCTGGCACAGCAGTTCTAAAAGTTGCCGATGCCTGTTTTAGAGGATACTGGAAATAACATACTTACTTTGCCAGAAGATTTAATGCCTTTGATTACACACAGGCAAACCATCAACCAGGCGAACAGAAGCGCCACGGCAAGCTTCCAGTTCATGACGCTAGGCGAGTCGATCGAGGGCGCTATTTGCAGTGTCTCTCGGTACCAGAAATATGTGGTGGGGCCGCTCCTCTTGGAAAAGACATCAAAACATTGTATGCATCTAAGATACCTGTCACGCGAGTAAAATACCCCACCCCCATCTCTCAGTAACACTTACTTTTTTGTTTGTTTGTTTGCCATCTGCTGAAATTGTTAAACAATGATAATTCGGGATTTCGTACACTGAGTCCTAAAGATCGTATAAATAAATATAAAAAGATTAAAGATAAACAATTTGTTGCTGAGTATTTCAGCAAAGGGTAAAAATCAAAATCAAAGACAATTTAATTTGCAACGATCAGTAAGGTTATTGTTTCACACACACACACACACACACACACACACATACACATACACGTTATTATTAAAAGAATTTAAATATTTTCAAACTATATCGAAATCAAATATAATTGGTTTAAGTGGCCTTTGGCGGAGAAAGTAAACGTGCCCTTGTAAAGTATTCTAGTACGGTTGGGCTACCACCAGCCTTAACATTTGACGGCATTGAAATCGAATCATTTGTTACACTGAATGCTTTAGACATTGTTTTATCTCTCCCACCCTACAGCCTTTACTTCCGATGTGCATGACTGACGGTACGCGGAATGTAGATTAACCGATTTGTAAAGTGGTGAGATAGATATAGGAGTCTGGTCTCTGGTGGGGGAGGAATTATTCATTCTAGTATGGATATTACGACAATTTGGATTAGAGTTTCATGATTTTTCTCAATTTTTCTTTAACAAAGATTCTAGGATGAGTCATTTTTATGTCTTTTTGGGCAACGGTATCTTGCAAAGGATAGTTATTTTAAAAATATATGTCTAATGGGGATGAAAGCATGTTTGGAGGTTTCTTTTCCCAACCCAACCCACCTCACTCCATACCCTGCACCCGGAACGCAGGATACGATTAGATGGTAGCGGTGATATTTACCTGGCATTCCTCGTTGACAATGGTGACGTTACCCACGGTTTCCATCGGGCACGTGGACCACGGGAGCGGGTTCATGAAGCTCTGCACTAAATAAATCAAACACCAAGCCATGATGGTGTTGTAGTACAGCGCCACGTTGAAAGACACTATTGCCGAGGCAATGCCTATTCCGACCAAATAGGGAGATATCTTTAAAAGAAAAAAAAAAATGCAAATCTTGTGGAGAATGAATATGGTATTCAGATTCTTGCATAAAAAAATTAAATTACCGTCACAAAATCATGGTGGTGGTGGTGGTTATGGTTTTCATCATCATCATCGTCATCATCATCATCATCATCATCTTGAACTTGACTATTTCTACGATCATTATTTATAGTCACAAACATTTCTGTTACTATTAGTCATGTTATTGCACTAATATAGAACAATTAAGAACAATTTCATATGGGTCTCATGTACATATCTACCTATGTCGGAATCGTAAATATGACTTTACATTTTTGCCTTTTTCTCGCTCAGATCTTATGTAAATGTGAAGCTTATAACAAGCACAATCTTCTTAAAATTCAAAGGACTTTTCTCAAAAGCGTCCACAACTACGTCCAAACGTAAAATGTAACTGAACTTCGCTGATCGTTTTAATTAAAGATTTTGTTTGCTAAAGTACACCTATCTAAAGCAATATATTTATTCCATAGTATATTGTATCTAATATTTGAGGAAATATTAAAATACCATGAAAATATATACGTATAAAGCAACCTATCTGTTTTAGTGGCGTTGCATATAAACTCATTACATATAAACTGTACATATAAACTGTACACACACACACACACACACACACACACACACACACACACGCACACACACACATACATGTAT
>JAECUM010069128.1:0-10000 GCA_016617855.1 Megalonaias nervosa
TATATATATATATATATATATATATATATATATATATATATATATATATATATATATATACCAGAAAGACCGTTCGTTAGGAGCGGGTCAATTAATTACATCGATTGCTTGTTTTGGTAAGCATCACACTAGTTTTCTTTGTTCAATTTCCAATATCGGCGTTCTTATTCATCTGATTTAAACGAAATTGTGGTGCTTAAGTTTTCTTTCCTGCAACTAACCACTAATAATCCATTTTCAGATTACCATGACATGGACAAACACAACTATATCTGCTGGGCAGTGCCCATTTCTCGAACTTTTATCTACATCTCTTCATTGCATAATTCTTCTTTGGTTTTAATATGATCTCCTTTACTGATACATCCATAGCACACAGATGGAGTTTCGGGTATAACAAATATAGCCCTGCATTATCTTTATGTTGTACCGTGCACTCAGTTTCATGAAAAACAAAAGAGAAATGTCGGTGATATGACCAGCAGCTATACAGTTAGACACGACTCATGATTCAGCCCCCTGTCGTAAACCTATGAAAAGGCCATCCTATTAAAAACTCAATAACATTGAATTTCTGAATACTTGTGATTAAACCTATATCTCACAGTATAGACCCACTGAATAATGTATTGAGAATATCCAAATATGGCATAGCAAGCCTTATTTTGAAACGAATTACACCGAGTATGTTGTGTTACCT
Organism: Megalonaias nervosa; assembly: GCA_016617855.1. Taxonomy (NCBI): domain Eukaryota; kingdom Metazoa; phylum Mollusca; class Bivalvia; order Unionida; family Unionidae; genus Megalonaias; species Megalonaias nervosa. The sequence continues at coordinate 701 of JAECUM010069128.1, forward strand.
GTAACTGTGAAAAAAGTACGGTTAGCGTTAACATTTCAATATAATTTACCCGATATAGGTTTAATAACTTTATCATTAACCAAAATTACTGAAAAACAGAACTCTGCCTAAGTTGTAGATTTTAACTACAGTCATCTTTTTGTCTCTGGCAATAGTTTTATTTGCTCCATTGTAAGGTATAGGATCAGATCGTAACCTCAACCACACTGAGGCTACAACATCGTAGCTATACTGAAGCCAGCCACAGGAAGGGTCATTCATAATAAAACTTTCAAAGCAAATGACCGAAATGAAGATGGCTAATTACTGTGCGCAAACAGTAATCGTATTGATGATTCTGTCAATCACCTGGGCAGATTAAGCACCTTGAATAATGAAAAACGCATTACAAACTAGCCATGCAGGTACAGTGGAAGCTTTAACATAAACGTCTTGAATGCTCAAAAGACAAGTACAATGATAAAGCAGTGCAAATTGCTGAGAACTGCAAGAGAAGCGTTCTGTTGAATTTTAATATCGAGATCGGCTAGGGGAGATAGCACAGGGGTCAAGACGCAGTACTTTGTGACTAGAAGACGAACATGGCCACAGTACTTTGTGACAAGACAACGAACATGACCAGTATCATAAATACTACAATACCTGTATTTCTCAAGTCGCGAACAAGGGTGGGAAAATAAAATAACCCAGCCATCGAACTAGAAAAGGAAATGAAAACTCAGCAGCATAATTAAAATAGTTGCACAGCTCTATTTCTGTTTATTTTCTCATTCGATCCAGGAAGACACCAGTTCAGGTAAAATGATTGACACGTGTGATGGCTGGCATTCATTATTCGATTATCCTCTCATCTTACAGTTATTTTAGTAGCAATATAAAGTATAATAAATGAAACTGTTGGCAATTTTCTGTGAATTAAGGTATCATATAATAAATTATTTATTTGTAAATGAGTTAGTAGGCCAATAATGAAAATATAAATAGAACTCACGTGGCTCCTATGTAAATCGTTATATCCATTTCGATTTTTAACATTTCTGTTTGAAATAAAGCTACGCTGAATGGCAGTTAAAAAGAAAATGGTCGTAATTATTTCAGATAAATAAAGGAAAGGAGTTTATTGCTTCAAAGTCACCCAGTTTCACCGGAACAATTATTGGCAGAGACAGAAACCGGAAGCATCCGTCTGCTTTGCATCAGTTGAAATGAAAACACACACAGCGAAATGACGTTCATTGTCCTAAATACTTTATTTTAGATACAGTGTCAAGTTATCCCCCGCAGATTATCAGCCAAAAAATCAATGACATGCAGTGTATGTAATAAGACGGGTGCAAAATTATCAACAGAAGTTCTAACATCCTATTACAGCAAGTACCTTAATCCTGTATATCTTGCAGGCATTGAAATTGGTAAATATCCATCACTAGCTGTTTGAGTCACTTTGAAAGCCTAACGGGAACAAGAATGATTAATATTTTGTTTCACCTTAGAGCCAAACGGGAAATCCTATGTTTGGATAAATGGTACTAGTAGTGGTCGAATGGTTGATCTCAAATGAAGTTCCAATGTAACATTTTTGAAGTGGTTGACCTCAGTTGGTATACATATTATCCAACACACCGTCAACCGTGTACACTTTACTTGCTGCCTTTGTAGCTAAATGTACATAACCGAGATTTTTATTATAAGCATTACCTATGGCTCAATTTACGTTGGCTGTGTTGGTAAATTTGCATGTATTGTACTGATCTTTAAAATCATCAAGGGAACGAATTCACAATAACACTTGAATGGATGTGACTAAATATAACGGAACAGTTGCTAAACTGTCCAAGAATATAATGGAAACAGTACAAATCCCGAATAATAAAGATTAAATTCGCTTAGACTAAAAGTAGTACCAAATTACGAAAATATCCAGGACTTTAGCGGAGACTGAAAAGATCCCTAAGATGGCATTCTAAAGTCTGGTATTTTACATAGGGTTAGAGTTATTTTTAAAAAAGAATTGTACTGGTTTTTCTCACTGGTTATACTGACTATTTAAGAAAAACACCTTGTATATCTTAGGTATTGTTCAAAAAAACTTTGAATTTCCTTTATTTTTGTCTATGATTGACGTGTGTAATATGGGTTATAGAGTATAAGGCTGGGACTTACATCACATGTGTACCTTTCAAAAAGCTGCTAGCTCCGCTTGGTCATTTTCACTTCCCAGGCTTCAGAAGTAAATTAAAAAAAAAGAGCTGATAACACTTGTCTTTGTTTTGTTTACATTTTATATATTGGTAATTCATTCATTGCACTTTCAGAAGTTGGTATTGTCTAGTCTGGTAAAATTCATTTAATTTACTGTAATACCTGCTTAAGTTAGTTTACTTTAGACTGATTCAGGCCCATTTCTTTAGCACAAAGGAGCAGTCATTTTACTTAGCTGTGTCCTTTGATCAATGTACAATTTCCACAAGTACAATATCCAAAGAAATTTCAGCCACAGTACATAAAAACAACGTAGAGTTATAACATTCTCTCCATTGTGAATTTGCATATGTAAACAACTTCACCTAACACCCACCACTGTTGCAGAGGTTCATTGTATCCATAGAGCGCCCCCTAAACAGTAAATTCAATTGACTTAGGCTAAATCTGGTACTACAATTACGAAAATGTTGTGGACTTTAGCGGAGACTGAAATATATCTTTTGTTTAAAATTTGGCCTAGACTAAATGTAGTACTAAATTTTCAAAACTTTACTCAACTTTAGCCATAAAATGAAAATATCTGATAACGTTGTTCAAACTTAAGCTATAAGACTAAAGATAGTACTAAAATTGTGACATTGTACTGTACTTTAGCAGACTTGACCGGAGACTGAAAATAATGCGGAAAAAAAAGAAAAAAAAAGAAAACAAAAACCAAAACAAGAACAAGAAAACAATCACTAAACTGCTGAAATTTATGCGGACTTTTGGCAGAGACACAAATAAATCCGGAAAAATATCAATATGTTGGCCGAGACTACAAGCAGTACAAAACTTCCAAAACTTATACGAACTCTAGCAGAGTGTAAAAATCGTCCATAGAAATATGGTCAAGAAGAAAAGTAACACTAAAATCTCCAAACTAATGTTGAATTTAGCAGAGATTAAAAAGGAATTTACTTCAAAATGTTAAATTTGCAAACGGAAAATTTACAACTGGTATAATAAGTCTTATAAAATCTTCGCTGTTTGACAAATGTATTCCCATTTCAACATTTTGAAAAAAACCCTCTCCTTATAGAGTTTCTTTACGAATGATTTAAAAGTCTATCCCCTCTTGGATGCAGTTATTCTTTGCGTTTCATTTAACTCTCTACGACGTAGCGGTAAATGTCTTCTTACAGCTCAGAAGGTAGAGTTTGAATGTGCTCCTTTAAACAACAACAACAACAACACGATAGTAATAATAATAATAATAATAATAATAATAATAATAATAATCATTATCATCATCATCATCTTGTGGATTTAGTACAGCACCGAATCTTTACAAGCTATACGCGCTTTACATTATTAGATAACACATTTAGATACATACAACAACAAGATTACAAAAGCAAATATCATGAAATTACAAAACAAAAACATGCTGATAATAATTAAGGAAGTAAACATTATTAAGTCTTTATGTCTGTTCTTTTGGTTGAAATAGGTGAGTTTTAAGAGCACTCTTGAATGAGATGACAGTGTCCTTGTGTCTAAGTCTATGGACAATTCGTTTCAAGTAGCTCGTACCGGTTACGCAAAAGATTTTTGTCCGTATGACTTCGTTTCAACAATTGGAACAACGAAAATGGGAGTGTCGGAAGAGGAGCGTAAGTTTCTAGATGGGATGTACACATGAGTGAGGTCATATAATTATATTGGACTGGAGCCAGTCAATGAAATGTGGCATGATGAACAGACTTCGTGTTTGATTCTGGACCAGTTGGGTAGACAGTGAAGGTTACAGAACAGGGTCCAGGAGTGCTCAGTCCTTCGTACTTTAAGGATGATCAGAAGAGCTGTGTTTTGAACGTTTTGAATTTTCTGTAGTAGAACCTACCAGAAGTGAGTTAAAATAGTCCAGTCTTGAAAGTACTAAGGAACACACCAGTGTTTAGTGGCATCAATTAAAAGAAAATGGATGTAGCTAATGCGTCTCAGCTCAATGATAGTATGTTTGTGTGATTTTATCCACCTTCTTTAACAACATACCTTTATCGTTGTTTTGTTGGTGCGTTTTTTTTTAAAACACTACACAAGGCGTTTGGAATAATGTGTATGATGTATAGTAATAAAAAAGTAGGTGTTGGATAGCGCTTAAAAAGTCGGCAAAGGATAGTATGTTTGTGTGATTTCACTCCCCTCCCCTCCTTTAAATCATACCCTTTTTGTTGGATAGTAGGTGCGGGGTTCTTAGACACTACACAAGGTGTTTGGTTAGTATGTATGGGGTCCTTATAGTTATCATAAAGTGTGTTTTGGATAGTTGAGTGTGTGTGTTTGTGTGTGATTATATGTCAAAAACCGGGTGCTGAATAACAAAGTGTTTATTGGATTGTAATCAAAAAGCGGCTGATGGAAAATAGCCGTATGTATCAGATAGTATATCAAGAAGTGTGCATGGGATCAGTTCTAAAATATTTAACATTACATTTCCCATTGAGCTCTGTTTGCACGTATATAACTAAAGAGTGCATGAACACTCCTACCCATTTCGTTGGATAGTATGTTTGCATGTCTCCAAGTATAAACACTCCTACCTTTATGTGACAGTATACTTGTATGTAAGTATAGCATCATCAATAAACACTTCTCCCCTTTTCGTTGGATAATATGTTTGTATGTATGCAATTGTAACGTATATGTAGATACTCTTACCTTTTTGTGATAGTATAGCATGTTTGTTTGAGGATATAAAGTGTATATAAACACCGTAACTGTTTTTGTTTGATAGTATGAGTGTGTGTTGGATTTTATATCAGCAAATTTTAAGTTTCCATTCCTCATAAGGCTCTTGATCATAGGATTTCCCGTTTGGTTCTCAGTCATCATTAGCTCTCGACCGCCATATTTTGTGGTCAACTCGAACAACGTTGCCATTAACCCCATTTAAGATCTGCCACTTCTAATAATCTTATAATTTACACTCAATATTAAAGATATGGACAATATTAAATTTAGGATTGCTCTTTTAGCTCTCAAGTGGCCCATAATATTAACTTGTGAGCTAATGTTAGTTCCAATTTGGCTCCTAAGTGACCCATACAACTACTTCCATCACCTGGTTCGTGGTGATAGTCTAACGTACCATCCTCGCGTGACTTGGCAAGGTGTCACATGTACGCCAGGGAATCTATGAACTATGCGATGTGACGTATAAATCAAATTTAAACAGTACTGAATCTGTTAAAATAACAGACTGGTAACACATTGACTGATTGGTTCTTTGTAATTAAGACACAAGTGAAAATAGCAAGTCAAGAAATTTTGGGTATATGTTTAAAACTTGCATCGCGTCTGCTTCTGTTCACCACGACTCTCAAAATACATGAACATACATTTCCAGTGTATTGTGTACGGATTCCTGTCCTTGTTGTGGACATTCGGTAAATGATATTTGTTTGCCTTATTTAAATTTGCAATAAAATTTTGAATATTATTTTAGACTACCAGCTGTGGTTGAGCCTCTTTCGCAGGTGATGTTTCATGCTGAATACGTACATGTATAAGCCAGATTTTTTAGCTTTTCTTTCCATTCTACTCGTTTACTTTGCAATAAAGTCCTACTGCTCTTTCTGAAGAGAATCAAATCATCTGTGATATGTGCCTCAGAGAAACTATTATTTAGCATCTTTCATCACAGGCTTGAGTGTTAAATAAACCTCACCCATCTTCCAGAGATCAGTAAATATAATACATGCAACATACCCATCCTTGATTCCTTGATTTCTCTGTTGAATTATTCTTTGCCTGAAATAAAAAAAAAAAAAAAACAAAAACAAAAACAAAAAAAAAAACAAAACACAAAACCAAAACATTTTTGGCAACAAATATGGCTTGAGAAGTCTATTAAAAGCAACACGATAGGTGCAGGATTAAAAAATCAGTAATCTGAAAGGAGGCACAATTAATACATAAGGATCACACAAAATTATATGCTTTATCTCTTTTCCAAAAGAAGTAAGGAGTCCTAAATGACTTAAATCCTGAAATGTCTTTGTCTTTTGTATGCAATGTATGTTATGTAAACTGACATTATTAAATCAATACAGTCTGATATATACGCTTTGATATTGTAAAGTCAATATATAAAACACTAATGTAAGGTCCTTATAGCATTTTCTGCTTGAGAGGCAAACGTACCGCTGTTCAGTACAATCCTGATTAAAGTAAATGTCATTACAACAAACGTATTATCCTTTTGCAATATATCAGGATATATTCAATGATTTCGACCTATTTAAATATTGTATTTGGGTTGTTGTTTTTTTTTTTGCAGTAATATACTGCAATGAAAAACGTGCATTTTTAGTCAATACTCGCTTAATTGTAACAGGGAAATAAGATTAATTCATATTTTAAAAGGTGCTGTGTTGGCAAAAGAAATCTGATTGTTTACATTAATAGCCCGATCACATTCATACGGAGATTATAAAACATGTTGTATACTAAATTCCGATAAAATACTCTTTCGTCGTGCATACAAATGGTGAGGAAAAAAAAGAAGTACGAAATCTGTTTAAATATTTCTTCTGCAGTAACAGTAGTATTACAGTTGGAGAGCAAACAATTCCTTGATATGTTTGGAACTGATTTAGGTTAAAGTTCACCGTCATCTGCTTTTTATCAAATCTTGGACAATATATTAAGTGCTTAGCTATTCACACGTCTTGCTTCCGCTTCCGCTTTCTTTTCCAAATATGATTATAAACCTTTGTTTGACGAATCACGAAATCGAAAACGGTTAATCTATTGGACCAAAATAATTAAGTGGATTTATGTATTTCATTCCGGACTCGGAGAACCAGCAATTTGATAGAAAAAAAAAAAACAAAAACATTACTTGTAATCAAAATCAATTTCATGTAAGCAACATTTAGATTTTGGTGTAAAGCTTCAATTACTTCGAGAGGCAATTTTTCGACAAGTACTATCTTTGTGTCAAAAGATTGTAATTAAACATTTGAAGGGCAGGTCTTAAAGGCATTTATTGGAAAACCAGTTGATTTATTTGACCTTTGTATGCCGAATTAAAGTACGCGTAGATAATAGTGTGAATCTAAACGATTTATGGGCGTCAAGATTTGTTATATACTGATGGTTCGGGCATATAACCCGTCGACAGTACCGGTTTCGTTGAATCAGGCAGGGAAAAAAACAAGAAGAAGAAAGCAGATTTGTTGCAAGCACAGGAAATTTACTAGAGGCTTCGTCTGGCTTTTACCCGTGTAAAGTAGAGATTAACGTCTAAATCATATTAACTACATTTCTACGTTGCTGTAATATTGGGCCCCAACAAAAGAGGGAGAGAATGGATTTACAATGTGGATAGAGAATTTTACTTGTTTACCAGGAGCTTACGTACACTTTAGTCTCGACTGTCCATCTTCAAATAAGTAGAGTGAATAATGGGTTTATCTGGCTTGTGTTCTCAAAGATTGTTTAATCAATATTTTTGATAATTAATATTCAGACATTGAAAGTTTCCCATTTTCTAATTCTATTCGGTCATCTTCGTTTTTGTTGTTAAAAAGATTCTGTCACAAGTTTACTGTAACTAAGTATATTGCTATTGTATACTTCTTCTTCTTCTTCTGATTATTATTATTATTATTATTATTATTATTATTATTATTATTATCATCATTCTTGCAACAAAAAAACTATTATCAACATATTGACTTTATTGGTGTGTATCAAAAGAACATATCTGACTAGTTACTTGTCAGCCCGCTAATCGTTTAAGTTATTAATATTTGAGAGTGGGGGTGGGTGCGAATCAGGAAAACAGACTCAGTCTGCTCTGGGACTCGAACCCTTCACTCCTACGTATAAGTCCAGCACGCTAAGCATAAAGCTACCTCGTCTGCATGTCAGTGAGATAAAATCGTTGTGTTATGGGTTACTGAGAGGGTATCTATATATCTATCTATCTATATATATAGGACTGACCTTCTACCCGATTCCCATTCTATCGAAATTTGATTAGATAAAAATAAAAGCGACCAGAACAGCTACATGCCTTGTCGCGAATAAAATCTTGAGATATCCCGATATTGTTTATTTCATGTAAGATCATCTTTATTTATTTGAAACAAATCCGTCAGCAAATATTTACGAGTCATGATTTATCTCATGATTGGAATCTTATATATAAAGACCAACATTGGTCTTTCTTTGTGCCAAACAAGAGGTCGCGGGTTCGAAACACGCGGAGGCATCCCATTTTTTTAAATACTTTTTTTTGTAATTTTACGCTCAATCTTTCTTTTTAACTCCCTCATCCAATTTGTTTTAAACTTTTTTTTATTGTTATCTTGAAACTTTCTTTTATCACTCCCGTCCTAGGACCGGCAATTGCTAGTGTGAAATATTTTTGTATTAAGTAAATAATCTTTCAATCATTTGAACGAAATAACGATAACAATAATTGGACATAGCAACTTATATAGTTTGCTAATGGCAAGCAATCGTTGTTTTTGTTTTTTTGTTTTTTTGTTTTTGTTTCTTTTTTTTTTTTTTTTTTTTTTTTTTTTTTTTTTTTTTTTTTTTTTTTTGTGGTTTAAAATGCTTTGTAACCAACACAGATGGGATTGTATATAATCCAAGTATGATAATCAACAGACAATTATTTCATCTCTGTCATACAATCTTACCCTTTAAACGAAGCCTTTCAATGAATTATTATTATTAAAAGAATCCAAAATCAAAGAAATATGTCATAGATTAAAGTCGCCATGAATTTAATTCTTTCACTTACTTTCATTTATTGTTTTAATAGACTTGAATTTATGCTAACAATATGCTCATTTCAGTCAAACATTTTAAAAATTTATTAATAGCATGAAATAGATAGGATGAATCCACAATATTTATGCACAAATATCACCCAAACACAAAACAATATTGATGTATAATGTCACCCAAACACAAAAAACAATATTCATGCAAAAATTTCACCCAAATAGTAAACATTATTTTACTTATTCATTTCAATCAAACAAAGCATATTAATGAAGCATCTTTATTTATTAATTTCTTTTTTTTATT
>JAECUM010069133.1:0-16378 GCA_016617855.1 Megalonaias nervosa
ATGTGTGTGTGTGTGTGTGTGTGTGTGTGTGTGTGTGTGTGTGTGTGTGTGTGATCTATGTGTTGACAGTTGTAGTTTTCTAGTGCACAGCGCAAAGACAGGAAAAGGGCAGGCAAAAGCTGGCAAAGACACGCAAAGAGAGTTCAAAAACGTACTTGGATATTACTTTATATGGCTATTTTCTTTAGTATAGTTTGTTAAGTATTTGCTACGCATTTGTCAATATGGAGATCCACAGATATGTACCCGGGACATGGGACGTGGGACACGGACTCTACTGTTCAAGTCCCATAATTTTGAATTTTATGTATGCAAATTATATACTTGAGAATTTATCACTCTAAAAATTGTCCAAAAAATAAGTAGTTAAATTATCGTTTGATTTTAATTAAAATATTAACCAGTCAATGTACGGAATTGTGTTTATCGTTAACAATGTGCATCGTTTACAAGGAATTTAATAATTACCTGGGGGGAGGGGGGTAGTATTGATAATTATTCTTTTGATTTCCCAAAACATATTATTTAAATATTAATAAAACAATTCACAACTTAAGACGTGTAAGTATAAAGAGATGATAGCTGGAAAAATGGAAGCAAAATTATGGAAATGCAAATGCAAATCTCTAAACGAACATTAAACGTGATCAAATGATATGGTACATATACCATAACATAGATGTATGCGTACAATATACAAGCGAAGCCCGATAGTAAGTTCGTTATTTCACTGGTCTTACTCCCGGTAAAAGTTTTTTGAAGTGACCTTGCAACCAGTCTTCTGGTTAGGCTTTCTCGCAAGGAATTCAGGCCTTGGTACTGTGAAGACCAATCTGAAGACATTACAGGAGGTGGTTTGACTTATTCCCCTGTGTAATAACTAAATCCAATGCTCTCTTGGCTATTTCAAGTTTTAAAAATGAGGAAAATATTGATATACTTCCCTTTCTTTAAAAGAGGCTACTAACCTAATATTTCTGGTAACATCAAAACCTGAACTTGTGTGTAAAGGAAGGGGTGTTTTAGTCTGCCATATCTAATTCTTTTAATCTAAATTTTATTTCTCTTTCTTCTTTTTGCATTTGCATTTCTCTGGCTTCGTTCTCTTTTTGCATTCGTATTTGCATTATGTCCGTCCTAAGCTGAAGCTTTCTTAACTCTAACTCAATGGGGGGGGCTGTAATTTTCTTAATTTCCTGTCCGAAACAGATACAAACGTACTAATCAAACTTTGTGGATCCAGCATAAGTGATCGTTTTCAATGAATTTTACAAAATAGTTTATTAAGGTCTATTTTCGAGATTGTTTTCAATAAGAAATGTCTGCGCTACGACTTTGTTTGGTATGGATTTTTTGTACTACTCTTTGTCTGAAAATATTTCGTCACTAAAGTTTTACACATATACATGTGAGGGACATTAGCAACAGAAGCAAAGATCGATATCTTAAATGATGTAAAGTAATGTAGAGTTTCAATGTATTTAACGAAGTTTCAGCCGAGAAAACACATTTTGAAACCCTAATTGTATGGTCAAGACATCTCCATTAGCGCATCAAGACTTCTCGTAATATTTAAAATATTCTGATTGAAGCATCACGCAAATAGTTTGAGATTTTCCAAAAATAGATGTACATGTGTCATAAAGTAGTAGAAGAAACCAAAGAGCAACATAAGCTGTTTTCAACCTTCTGTGTATGTCAGGACGAAATAACTGCTGCAAAACAACGTTGTTTAGTCCGTTGGCCCATTAGTACGACGAAAGTCATTTCCAGTCAGACCTCTGTGAATTTGCCGAAAAGAACAGAATGGTCCTTCTATTCTAACTTGATAACTAAGATTGACTGCATTCTGCCTTGCAGTGCAAAATTAGTTCTTACATTTTGTAATATGAAGTGCTGTTTAATCGTAATAATACTTACATGGCGAGATTATCACGTGACAGCCACACGTCAAATCACGTGTCAGCCACACAAGTCACATGACCAAAGCAACCAAATTAAATTCAACGAGAGTCGTATCTGACTGGTCGCAAGAAATTAATGGAAAAACTGACCATCGGCTGATGTAGCACGGTAATTCGAAATGGCAATAGTTGAACAAGTTGTTAAAGGCCACTCATTTATAAAAGCCAACTTCGAACTCCTAACAACGCAGTCCCAAAGAAATTTGGCCCAGACTAAATATTAAGCTTCCTACACCGGATAAGTCAGAAAGGTGCAGATATTGGTTGAGAGGATTTGACTCTTCTAAACTGCAATTCCTAATTGAGGGATTTAGGTATGGGTGTCATGTTTGTTTCCATTCAAACACAAAACCTCAGATCTTTCATACTAAATCTTGCGGTTGATTGAGACAAAAAATCCAGGTCCCCCTTTGCCTCTTTTTCAACCGTCATCTATTAGTTTAGTTCCAAAGAAAATGAGTGTGCATTCTGAATTAACCACTTATTACATCACCAGGTTCTGTTATAAATGATCGTATGCTTCCAGAAAAGAGTTCGATTCAATATCAAACTGCGAAACATGCAATAACTATCATTAAGACATTTGGCGGAGGTTGTGTTATGGACAAAACAGAGATAGCTAGTGCTAGTGCCTTTGGAAATATTTCTTTCCACACCCACTAATACCATTTATTTGGCTTAGCTTGCGATATCGTGTAGTATTATGAAAATGTTTCCTCATGGGCTGTAGCTCGAGGTGTCAAATGTTTGAATTATGTTTGCACTGAAATACAGTGGACTGCAACTAACAGGTTGACATTCTCCATATGGTACATTTTCTGGAATATTATTTGCCTTTGGAGCCCAACTACTATACAATACTTGCAAGGAAAAAATGACAAATTCTTAATGCTTTGTGATGATAATGGCATTCGCATGTCTCAGGAAAAATCTTTCTTTCGCAATCCGGTGAAGACCTTCCTGGAATATGAACTATAAACAATCAAGATGGAAAAAAAGAGTTCCCTTTTGATAAACCCCAAAATGGTTAGAGTTGTTAAACCTCTGCCTTCAAAAGCATCAACTGACACTAAACAGTACAAAGTTCTAAAATTGCCACCATTAATGTTGCTTTTGCAGTAGTCTTGCTTATCAGGGATTTATTGAAAACGCTTACTGATATAACAGTAGATGTTTCCAAACCAAATTACTTCATTCTCATATAAAGGAAGTTCGGGTTTATTTTCAAAAAGGTGGTCACATTCCTCAACGAAATGAATGGTAGAACACTATTTCTTCCATGTTGCCGGCTAGACTCGCGTGGTATTTATGTGTACACTGACGAGACAAGCACATTTGGCTTTCTAGGAGCTGTGATTATATTGTCAACTGAATGATGAATTGCGAAACCAAATTATCACTCACAGAGCTATATCCAACAATGCCATGTAAACACAATACCAGCCTCTCAGGTTAATATGACTCTTTTCATGTCTGATCCAGTAAACAAATAGTATACACCAGAAAGAATTTATATGTGCAACTGGTTTTGTACACAATGTTAATAATTATGGTGACTCCACAAACTTGTTTTTAATGCAAAACGTTTGCAGGCATGCCACAGAAACAAAAAAGTTTCTTTGTGATGTTAGATTGCCAACTGACAAGTCTGTTTTTTAAAATATTGCAAATGTTAGAACTCACCCCCTTTCATTGCCATTTAAGACATTTTATTTGATATATTCCATAACTGGGAGTACAATTTGAGAATCTGTTAAGGCCAGAACGAAAACTTTTTTCGAAAAAGAAATGTTTCGACCCTCCGATTTCTGAACCTCTGTTAGTTACACGATTTTCCAGAAAGCGAATGTATCGGATCTCACCATTAATGGTGATACTACACTTCACATTTTGAGTGCACTACTGTTGCAAAGCAAGTTTGCCTTCCATCATTTACATACTTTTTGCAGATATGTTTACAAATACACCATTTACTGCCCACTATGAAACAAGTCCTTTTCGATGCAGTTGTCAAAGATATTGTTGGTACCCCATTGATCAATCACTGGTGGGAAACACATTTTCGATTATTTCAATACTCCCACAACATATGCACACTAATTTGGATGGATCTCTTTCTGAGCGATGAAATATTTTGGAGTGCAGTATTATAAACCTTCGTGGATTTCTTTTCTAAACATATGTTTCTCGCTGTTAATTAAACTTTTTTCATAATTTACAGAAATATTTTCTTTTACCTGTACATGCGATTTATTACCGGTGTTCTCTCCATGGCCTTGTATTGTAATGGTCCCAGTATTCTATCGTTTCAGCTTTTGAACCTGCAGACATGTATCCCACAAGAGCAAATATCCTAGTGTTTCCTCCTATTTTAAAATTAACCTTTTAAATAAAATTCTCTCCCTCTTTCAAAACACCAATTACTCAAATTACACCTATTCCAAGCCCTTCAGTTTATATGTGGACACTCCTTAGTCCTTCCCAGCATATATGGCTAGTCAGAGATTTAGAGGTGCCTCCTCAATAAACGTCCATAATGACTTTATTGCATTATTTCAAACAAATGTTTTTAGATTGAGTTTCCTCTGATATATCTAAATATCCAAGTGTTGTTGAAGGTGGTGTATTTGCTATGAGTTTAATGTTTAAACTGGAATACTTTATATGTGTGTCATTCATTTGGTTTGAGCTCTGTATGTCACATTTTTCAGGAGATATTGCTCTTCAGTTGTCCTATGGTTTCTGTTGAGTACGTGAGTGGCGCTCTCTTTCTCTCTTTCATTTTTACCTTTGTATATGTCCTTTAATGAGATCTCTTTTTGCAGTTTTTTCTTGGGGGAGGGTAATAATTATAATCTTAGTATTATAAATGTATATCTCCTTTAGTTCCTCTTCAAAATGAAGTTTTAGTAAATTTGGGCAGGGTTTCTTTTCCATTTCTGTTTCTTCCAGTGGTGTTTTTTTCTTGGCTGCTCTGGCTGAGTTTGTGTATTTTTCAAATTCAGGGTATCACTTTGGGCGTTTCGAGTTCCCTTTATGCTTGTTACTCACCCACAGCCGCCTCGGGTGGTAATTTTTTTCTAGTTCGGGGCTCGGCAGGGCGTTATTTATCTCTTTCAAATTCTCTTTCCTCGATTGTTCTCGGGTTTTAGTTTTCGGATAAAACTGTTACCTAGCTTCTATGGATTCCGCTTGTATATGTCTTTTTTCCGTCCTGTTCTTTCTTCTTTATGTTTTCCTTTCTCCTTTTGCGTCTGGCTTTTGTTTGATGTGTGACCTGTATTCCCACAATGTATACACTTTGGTGAAACATACGGCCTTGCAACCAGCTTTTTACTAGAAATCCGTGTAAAAAGAGTACGGGTTTCATTCTCTCTCTCTCTCTCTCTCTCTCTCTCTCTCTCTCTCTCTCTCTCTCTCTTATCCTAACTTAATTCTTTATCTCGTGTCCTTTCTGGATCCCCATTCTGGCACTCTGTGTGATTTACATTTTTTGTTCTAATCTCGCTACCGTGGCTTCTTGTGGGATCGGGTATGGTAAGTCTATAATGTGTAGTTCTTCTGTCTTGTTAATTTTTCTCATTATTGGTGATGATTCCTTAATTGTAACTGCTTCCCCTGCTATTTGTTTTGGTCCATACGGCAGTATTGTTTATTCCCCTTTGGGCTGTAAAATGTATCTGCTGTTTCCATTTCTGTTAAACGCCCGTCATGTTTATGAAACTTGTTTTTTTGATTGTTAGTGCTACTAGAATTTTCTCTATTGATGGTCTATGTTCAGGTGGGATGATTGAGATGTATATTTTCTGCGTTCCTTCTGGGTATTTACATTCAAGAAATGGTCAGTTTTCTGTTTCTGTTATTCCTGTTGCAAAATATTTTTCTAGTTCATGCATTTTGCTATGTTTTCCCAGCTAAGTTCTTATGGCACTACATGTACCTCGTTGTGCCTGGGTTTTGACAAGTATTCACTCAGTGTTCGTTTGGTAATTCCTATTTCCGTCCTTTAAATTCTTTCTTTGTATTCAGGTGGCAATTCCAAAAGCAAATAGCGTGTTATCTCGCCAAAAAGCGCATGTTCCCTTTTAGTCGGAAGATTTTCGGGCTGTTTGCTTGGTACTTGCCATCTTGTGAGCGGTCAAAACAAAAACACGTCTGACAACCTGCACTACTAGGAGGCAGTCGAGAGTCTCTTCGGGTACGCTCTAGAGTTTCTTATATTGCATAGGGGTTTGATTTTTACAGAAAATGAATTTCCCAGGTTTTCCTCACTGGTTATACTGGCAGTTTAAAACAAAGACCTTGTATATCTTAGGTATTGTTTAAGGAACTTTTAATTCCATTTATTTTGGTGTATGATTGATGGGTGTTTTGGGGTTATAGAGTATACAACTTGGCTTTATTTCAGATGTTCACTTGTAACAAAAAAAAAAACTTAGCTCCGTTTGATCATTCTCACCATCTGGACTTCAGAGATAATTTTAAAAAAAGAGCCGACATTTTCAACATTCAATACATTTTGTAATTCATTCATAGCACTTTCAAAACCTGGTATTGCCTAACCTGGCAAAATTTGTTTTCCCTATTTTAATAACTGCTAAATATAGTGTACTTTACACTAATTCAGTCTGATCATTTGCGCATATAGGAACACACATATTGATTAACTGTCAATTTTGCTAGCCAAGGTTCCGATATGATAACCCTATCTACACCTCGCCGGATCGTGCAGATATTTTAGGTCTTTGTCCTAGGGACATCTATTGGATTTCATGGGTTGTCTCCCTTAGTATGTTATGCCAACTAACCAATAGCATGTAACAACAGTGCATTGTACATTGGCCTGAAATGGTGGAGGCATATAACTTAAAAAGGATACTTTGTACGTTTGACATCGAAAGTATGACTACGTACTATAGGGAAGCCATTACGTGTGTATTTGAGTGAAAGGTATTTGTACAAACACGGACCGGCAATGGAAAATTGCTTATTTATCAGTCTATTCAAGCTGTGTGTTCCCCTTGTCTCGATCATGTAGGAACAGTATACAAATTTGAACAACTTAATTATGATTGGATGCGGTGGCTTGCCGCCGCATTCAATGAAATTCACAGATCCGAAGCACAGAAATATCTGATCGATACGCCAAGGTGTAGATACGGTTATCATAACGGAATCCTGGCTAGCGACGATGGTTAACAGTGTGGTTAATCATGTACAATCTCAATAAGAATAATATCTAGAGAAAATTTAGCTGCAGTACATGAAAGTAACATAAGAGATATCCCAACATTTTCACCATTGCACATGTTACAAATGCAAACCATTTCACCTTACACCTGTCACGCTCAGAAGTTCATAACATCTGTAGAGCGCCCCCATAAAGACCAAATTGGTATTATTATTGTATTATATAATTTTGGTTGCATAGATGCAACATTCAAGCCGCAAGCATCAAAACAGTCCTTTGAATAATTCTCATGGGGTATTTTTCCCACAGAATGGTATTCATTAGTAGCAATGTCACATATACGCCCAGCCTTCACCCGGCCAGTGATGAAAAGTGAGCAATTTTACAAATGCACATTGCATTTTCTCAACAGACAGGAACATAAAACTTGCCAAAATTATTCCTAAAATTTCACTAATAAATGTTACAGTTTGAAAGGGGATGGAACATATCAGGTTCATGGAGGTCAAAGTTCAAAGTGGTAAATGTTTTGCATGTTCTTCTAATACTAGTATGTGGAAGAAAGCGAATTTGATCTGTCATCATTTATTTCTTAATTTCATTGCAAGTGAATGACAAAAATGTTTTCACCATATATTTATTTCGCTTAATGCAACAGTTTTGAATTTAAGTTAACTTTACTATTATGCTCTAAGACTTTAATTTCTCCGTCATTAAGATCATTGTATACACAATACTGTCACGAGGCATATTGAGTAAGCCAGAGCAAAATACGCATAATTAGCTTAATGTCATGCATAGCATCAATGTTGATATACCTTTTGTTGAGAACATCATACACGACGATATGAAAATAAGGAAAGTAATTGTACACATTTTTATATGTTTTAAGTTTTGCTTATTCATCTTAGGTTCAGGTTTTGAGTACTAATTTTTCTTTGAAGTTCATGGTTTCTCAATCAAAACTGAACTTGAAGCATTGATAAACTGTTAAATATAAGTTGAATTCCCTTGCCCTTCATTCATATTTCTCACTAAAAGTGTCGGTTATGTCTTATTGCTTTTGCTGTTTAACTAGAATGCATATTGAGCGAAGACCGTCGATCTGTTAACTAAGTATGCTAACAAAACCGAGAAAAGGTATATGGTTCACGCTGAGCAAAACTGTGAAGACATATAATATATCTGGAGGAAAACATCAAGAATTCTAGATCCCATCCATCCACAGAAAAAGTTCCATTTATTTACTCAAGAAGAATTCTCTTGGTGTCTAAGTCGTATCAAGTAGATAATCTTTATCACTGACAGAACAAAGTAATAATAATAATAATAATATTAATTGCTCCTTTGCCTTAAATATATTACAATGTGACTCCCGAGAAACTTACCTTAACGCTAAACTGAACGCGGATGGATAGAACGATGGACAATGATTATAATATATGTCTCATCCACATTCGTATTGGGTCATAACAATTTCCTCTGACCTGTGCCCACCATTTGTGGATATTTGTCATTTATGTTGGGAATAAATGTAAAAGTATCTAAATGTTGTGGGAAAGGTGAGAGGAAACTCGGACTAATGCCTCTACTGTATATTTATTTAGGAGACAATGTTCTGTTTTTTCTGGCAAATTTTTTTCCCTTTTAAACACCGCAATTAAAGAAGCACGTAGTTAAGTTACATAAAGGTATTTAGTTCATCACCTCTAACCCACGCAAAATAGTGATAAGTATGTAAAGTATTAGCAAGTAGTAGGAGTAGAATTAGTAATAGCAGTAGATGATTTTGTTGTTGTTGTAACAGTAGTAGTAGCAGCAGTCGTAGTAGTTGTAATAGTACATGGAGGAGGCGTGCTTGTAGTAGGAATCGTAGTAAAACTAAAAGTAACAATGTACTAACTGTTAGTCAATATTATTTGTAAAAATATTGAAATTTATTACAATTTAGTAATGCCAAAATATTATGGCAAATAGTTACAATTGTAACCTCTTTAAAACAAAAGTAAACCCACGGCAATTATTGAGTACATCAGATTTATTGATTGTCTCCTACTCATCTTTACATGGACAAAGCAAATGATCGCAATGTATGTATGTATATATGTATGTATTTACGCGCTTATAAGTTGAGTCCCACTGCAAACAACATAGATCGTCATCTGTCGCAGCATAATGCTTCCTCTACTGATAAATTCTATCAGTGACCGAACTGTTTCTTGTACTGATTACTACTCTTCAGCGTATGATAAGTCTAGTCCCGCAATCAGTATCAAGAAGGTAAAGGTAGTGCACCAACCTGCACCAGGAAAGCCTTATTTAGAGCCTACCGTGTAAATGGCCAAGCCCTGCTGGCAGTGGATACGTTTACCTAACTCGGCATCACTGCCACATGCACTCCACATCTATAATAAAACCAACGCTAGAATTGCTAAAGAATGTGTGGCTCTTGGCAGACCGCGTGCAAATATTTGGGTGTGCAGATGAAACAATCTGCAAACAAAACAAAGTCTACAAAGCCGTTGTGTTGCTGACCCTGTTGTATGCGAAACCAGTTCGTTATACAGAATTAGCGAGCAGAGAAATCTCAGAACTGCAACACGTCCTCTTTTGACCAGACCTGTTCGGTATATAAAAGAAGCGAGCAGAGAAATCTCAGAACTGCTGCACGTCCTCTTTTGACCAAGCAAATCCAAGCGACATCTCCAGTCAAGTGTGCCATAGATAGTTCAGAGCACAAATCGGCCTTATCAGCCACTCGCGTACTCAAAAAACCAAACTAGTAGATACTATTTCTTTTATAAACAAAATAAAACTTTTCATGCAATTTCCACATGGGCAGGGGGTGACCCTACCAACCACAGCTACCCTAACTAGCCCAAGTCCTTGGCAGAATATGAAATTTTCCAATTCGCAAGATTTACAGTTCTTATTAACTTTTCATCAAGGTTTTCATCTTTTTCCCAGCAGGACAAAACCTCCTATTTCCTATTTCCTTCTTGGAGCCACATAAATGAAACCAATTTCAAAATTTGTACCTTTATTTTTTTATCTAATATTAATAACATTCAATGATATTTATGATATATGATCCATCCTCTTAATAGCATTCAGAAAGACTTCAACACTGACCACGCCCTTGGTACCGTCTGAAAATGATGCCCATATTCTTTATGATTATTCATTTTGGACA
This sequence comes from Megalonaias nervosa, assembly GCA_016617855.1. Classification (NCBI taxonomy): domain Eukaryota; kingdom Metazoa; phylum Mollusca; class Bivalvia; order Unionida; family Unionidae; genus Megalonaias; species Megalonaias nervosa. Next base: position 10,349 of record JAECUM010069133.1, read on the forward strand.
CTCGATTATTTTTATTCTTTATATGCCTATATAGATAACTAAAATAAATTCAGCTGACTGCTTCGGTGGCCTAGTGGTTACAGCGTCCGTCTCGGATGCGGGAAGTCGCGGGTTCGACCCCAGGCCGAGTCGTACCAAAGACACAAACATGATAGTAACAGCTGCCTCGATAGGCGCTCAACGTTAAGAGGTTAATGTTAGGACTGGTCGTAGCGATATGACTAAAAAATTGTTAAAGCCGTCAAAAATCTAAATCACACACACACACACACACACACACACACACACACACACGCAAACAAACAATTCACCTAAATTGTTTACGTTAGTTTCTAGAAGAAAACAGTACTGATCAAGCGCAGTCTAAGAAGAATCGTAAATTATAACAAAGCCCAAACTTTCTAAGTCCCTCGAGACACTAAAGAAATAGTCTATAGAGAGGTGTAAGATTATCCAAAATGGGTACGCTCTGCATTCTTTCTATCGGGACACACATACTTGGGCAAAAAGTGTCCACATTTCTTGTTCTAAGTTTATTATGGAATAATATTAGATATAAATCAACTCGTATGTCTTGTTTTATTTATTTTTCCATTACAAGCAGTTACAAAAGATAAAACATTTCTATCTACTATCTCTATTGTAATAGTGATAAAAGAGGAAACAGAATACCACAAAAGCCAGTACAATTCGAATCAAACGATTGTAAACACTGACCGGTTCAAAGCTGGTAGCTTATTCAACTCAGACCAAAAGTGTTGGCAAATCGTCAATTTTTCTAACTCTAACTCTACGTTTTCTACCATCCATGAGTTTTGCAAAAGTGTTGCAATCTAATATCTACGCTTCTTCAATACAATCTTACGTCTTTAATTTATCAAGAAAGTGTGTAGTTTGTTTTGCGAGATTATTTTATGAGTCAGTCAACATTTCTTTTTCTTCAGAACACTGAGTTTCTTGATCCTTGAAATGAATTTGCAAATCATGGATCTGTTGGTATTGTTGTTAAATCTTCCATGTCGATGGCTATATTGATACCGCTTATTTTGATGGCATTCCCGGTTTACTATTCTGTAGATTTACCAATCTTTGAACACACTGGTTTGTAGTTTTCCTTTTATCTCGGTTATCCAAAACATAGATTTTAATGAAATCCTATCGTGTATTTTGTTCCGACTCGTTTAAATTGTCTTTCAACTTCATGTTAGCAATTTTTAACTCCAGTAATGTTGACGACTTGTGACTCTTTCTCATTCTCCAGGACGTCAAATCTACTACTAAAGGTCGTGTTTTCGATTTGTTCAACGAATCTTTCGTCTCTCAATCTATTGATCACTTACATTTTTACATCATATTTACATCTTCGCCATAACTTGTCCATTCCGCATCTTTTGCAGTGATGCAATTAGTATAGACGAACAGACTGATTTTGAAGTCGATATAATCTTTAGGGGTCATTTTTTCCATCATCTGTGGAAGCGACTTAGAACTGATCATATCCATTTTGGTTTCTTCTGTTTGTTCTGAGGTTTCAAGTTGACTGCTCACAAATTGTCTAACAGACGTTTGTGAAGGGGACAACAGAAAAATTATAGACCTCAAATGCATTCCCATCCACTCCTCTCATTTCTCTTCCCTTCTTTATTTATGTGGTTTATTTGACATTCTGTTTGTTCGTTACTTCATCATGAAAATATCATGTCAAGTGCTGATTACTAACCGATATTTAGAGAATAAATTCTACATCCTATTTCCAAAGAAATAATTTTTAACGCTTGTGGCTATGTTTCCCCAACGGCAGACAAATCAGCTGTTGGAAAATAGGTCCAACTACGTACATATATGCTAACTACGTGAAACGGACTTCACAAATACTTGCATGCTTTATTTGTTAATGTTAAAAAGAAATCAGTAATTCCAGTACATATTTCAACGCATATTTGATTTTATACATGCGAAGGTAGATTAGGCCCCTCATATTAATAGATATGTTCAAATAGTCATCTATGTGATGTCTACATACATGCACATTCACCCAAATGAGCTCATTACAAAGAAAATGTCCGTCAATTCTTAGAGAGCTGTAACAATATAACATAAGGGAAGTCCGCACGCCTCGGTATTTCCAGCCCTTCTCGCTTATCCTATTTTCGTCTCCAACTGTACAACTTACTTAATCAAGAATGGATCAATTTTAAAACATCTCAACCAGAATTCTTTCAATTCATGACATATTGGAGAAAATTCGACACGTGTTCGCCGATTTCGAAGAATCAAAAGTACTGGCCCGGATGTTGACCTAAGGATTTGGATATTCTTGAATTTCACTATTGACCGAAAGATACGTCTAAAACAAAGCGTTGTAATATATGCATATGTTTAACATTTACGCCACTGTGTTTATTATAGCATGGCTCATTAAAATTATTCACGTCTTCCCTTATATCGTCTGCTTGTATTAAGCGCTAAATTTTATAATAGAGGTTGTTATAGATTTATCTTAAGAAAAAGCAGCTAAAAGAACGAAAATACTGACAAAACCTTGTAAAGATGGAAGTATGGAATTCTTTATGCAGACTATTTATGTGGTTTATTTTAATTTTTCAACTTTGGTCCACTTTAAATATAGGCGAAAGTTTATGTCTGTTGAAAGATATCAATTCCCAAATGGACAATCAAATTGAGTGTCCAAAGTAAAGATGATGGAAGGATATCATGGACACTGCAACGTTTAGATTAGGAAATATTACAATGTTTTAAAAGTGCATTTGTGATGAAACCTACGATATTTGACATAGTGATGTCTCCAGTTTTATTTTGTTTTCTAGCCTAAGTAGTAAAACTAGGTTAATTTTATGAACGGAATGATCCACATGAGAGCTGTTGACAACACAAGTAGGAGAACTAAGAATGATATTCCAATCCATGGTGCGAGTAAGGGAAGGACAATTCGCTGTACGATGTACGTCAGAAGCGATGTTCCAAAATACACTGCAAACGGAAGCCATAGCTTCGTCAAGTTTTCTTTAAAACATGGCCAGCATATTGTTTTGTCGCTATTGTACTGTTTCCACTGAGACATGGTACAAACAATACAGTAGATAAAATAGGCTATAATACTTCCGGCTAATATCCCAACAGGGGTTGCCGTCGCTGAAGTCAACGCTGACGCTATTTCATCTGAAGAATTAAACAGAATCCTAAGAAGGAATTGTACTGTTTTGCTGCTTCCACCGAACACGAACTTAAGTACATTTTCAACACATACTTGGAGGCCCTGAACTTGAAAGCTTTCATCCTTCCCGATGATACACCATGTAACAAAATGTTCACAGTTACATGTAAGCGGATTGTAACTGTCAAATTTCCCTTCACCGCATTCATTCAATACCATTTCAGCCCTTCGAACAACCTCTTCTGGGGAATACCTTGGGTGCCTGTACTCTCTGACGCGTAACTCGTTTATGTGTAAATTGTAGCTCTCTATTGTTTCGTAAATTTTAATTTTTCCATCTTTTTTGTTAAAATGAATCAATCTGAGCTCTACGTTATTACCGGAACATGAGATTATTTCCTTAATAATGGCATGATGCCTATATAATGATCTACCAGAGACTGCGAGACTTTGACCCGGAATTGATATATGGTGCCCACGTTGCAAACGGCTCGCGTCGGTAACTACTGTTTCTTTCGAACAATAAGCGCAACTTCTTTCTGTACCATCACTTTGTTCTTCAAGTATGTTTTCAAATACGGTCTGTATATCGGTTTGTAAGGTAATGTTTCGTTCTTCTTCGTCTTCTAACTGATAACTTCCTTCACGATTCGTTAGTAACTCTCTGAAGGCCATTTTATCCTGCAATTATAGAACAAATTCATTCTTCTGTTTAGATGGAAAAATAACATGAAATGCAAATTTTTGTGACTCTCGTATACATTTACCCATGCTCATTTAATAACGAAATTTATTGCATACTTCAGAGTAAAATATACAAACTCATCGTTGAAATATCGTTGATATTTTTTAAATTCCTATATATTCAAGTGTGAAAAATATATCTTATATTTCACATGCAAAAATTCAAGATTTCCCATAAGTTCAAGCGATGCTTGTTTGTATGTGGCCACAGAACTCAAGATAAACGAGTATATTGTAAGTTATAGTAATCTATGAAAACTGCGTTACCTTTTCGGCAATTAAACTATTTTACTCGAAACATAATGATGCCCGTGTTCGTTTTTCTATGAAGTAATGTCTTAAGTACAATTTTGTCAACCTGGATTGTCCGATAAGTTCCCAAAAATACATTGGTATGTTGACGGCTTGGAATCGAATGTGACCTATTCAAAAAACATTGCAATTATTGCAGACAGTCTTGTCCACAACACATCAGTGCTCATATAAATCGTTTTTAGACACCTACCGGCATTTCTTGTAAGTCTTTATTTACGGTCTTTTAAAGGGGCCTCTCGGCAATTCACATCATATGGCATTTTAATCGGTTTTGTTACTACTTGCAAAGCTATGTGGAATTATATAACTCTACATCCAGTGGCCAGTTCGAACTGAAGGTTGAATTAGATAAATGGTGAGCAATTTGCTCCCATAAATATATCTTCACAGCAACCCCAGTTTTAAAGGGTAGCTGCATTCACACATTTATGTCAGACATTGCATCCAGCTGTAATTCAAAGACTGTAATAGATCTTACAACAATCAAGGCAACACAAAGCTTTATTCCTATCTGCAAATTTAAATCATGCCCGTAATATGCAAACCATGTTTCGCGGGAATCGATTAAAACAAAAATGCGAGACAAGTTGTATATATCAGATTGTGCCTTACACTGGATGCAGTTGCAAAGGCAATAAATAATAAACATTGCGTGAGCAAAGTGATTAGTCCATATGCGCATCTTCAGGTGATGATCATATTATTTACCAGCTTTCATGGCCCTCTATTACAAATTACAGGATGTGTAATGCCCCGTAATGCCCAAAGGGCAGTAACTCTAGCCACAGTCGCAGGAAACAATTATTCGTCGTTAAGTTCATGTGTATACGATTATCATAATATTTACGTGTTTTCATGGCAGTACATTAAATGCTCTCTATCCAGTTTCCCTAAAAGGAATGCAAAAGTGATTTGTCAATATGACCGTAATAGTTATCAAGTTTTAAGGCAATCCATCTTTCGTCTTTTGTCTTTCTTACTTTCAGTTCCATTGCAACCCAAGCTTTTAACATCTCACTCGCCTTCTTCTGAATATTTAAAGATTTTATTCCAGAACCATGCCGTATCCCTACCGAACTCTTCACACAATTCAAGATCAGAACACTACAAATAGAGCCTCACAGAAAAGATTTAAAGCGGCTCTTCTCGGTTTTAGAGGAGAAATATTTCTGTCAGAAATTCTATCCTTACGCAACCAACGCACAAATATTATAAGGTAAAATGACGTTCAGTTTAAGTTAAGTATTACTTCAATTACATACGATGTTTAGTACCATTATTTCTTCAACGGAAAACACATTGGATGATTGCACTGCACGTTATTAAAGCTGTTTGTGCCCATTTCTTATTAACTCTTCCATAGTGTGATCACTCCATAGCGGAAAAAGTACTGTAGACCGGACAGAGATTTTTAAAAAATTCTTTATCACCTCCGCAATGGTACAACTTCGTAAAGAAGTGTATTTTGGGGGATTTGAAAAATAATGATTGCGCTCTCTCTCTCTCTCTCTCTCTCTCTCTCTCTCTCTCTCTCTCTCTCTCTCTCTCTCTCTCTCTCTCGGGCCGGATGGGGGGGGGTCTGGTGTTCCCGCCCCCCCCGGCTAAAAATTAAACGTACAAACACACAAACATACAGTCACTTGAAATTTTATTCTTGTGCACATTTATTGGGTATTATGCACACTTTCAGCAAATAGACACAGACTTTTGTTTTGGTGTCCTTTTGAGGAAAGTCGGATTCCTTTTGAAATTTTGGAACCCCCTCCCCCAAACACTTGACCTGATCCGGCCCTGCT
>JAECUM010069137.1:0-13115 GCA_016617855.1 Megalonaias nervosa
CTATTTGGGGCACTTTCATTGTCATTATGTTTATTGACAATATTACTACTACTACTGCTACTACTACTAATACTATTACTACTACTACTACTACTAATAATAATAATAATAATAGCACTAACAATAACAATAAAAGACAACACGACGGCGGACATGACCATAACAACAATAATAACAACAATAAACAACAATAATAACAATAAAAGAAACAATGGGACGATGACCATGACAAAGCAAGGACGGGTAGTTTCTTGTTATTCTTCTTTTGCTATCCGTCTACTTCTGAGCCACGTTAGCCCATATGGTCATCTTGCCGGACTAATGACCAGAAATGTGTGGGGTCGATTTCTACCATCAGATCAGACCGGGTCAACTACCTTAGTGTTACCGTTGGCAAGGCATTTTACTTCAATTATATCTGCTCTACAATAACTACAATGTATTGTTGTGACGTAAAGCATAAAATCAAACCAATCTTTTTCTTTGCATTTTTGTCATTGCTGATATTTATATTGTTTTGACATAGCTCTTCTTGTTTCTGCTGCTGATAATATAATTATTTACTCATCCTTTTTCAGCCGCAACCTTCTGGATTCTGTTAGTAAATGTATGGAGCGCAGCATTCAGTGGAGTTGTGCTGAATTTTACTACTGGACCAGTATAAAGAACAAATATGCATACATTTGTATATCACAGACTGGTAAGTATACAATCAAACCCTCGTTGACAATGTTGATACACGTCAAGCAACAATAGCGTAATTTAAGAAAACTAGAGCAATCGTTGGTTTTCGGGGGGGGGGGGGATTTTTGTTTTAAATTCCATATAGAAAAACGAGGATATCAAAGACAAAATTAAAAATCACCAGACGAGAGCAATTTTTTTTTATAGAGCAGTACAATTTCGTGACCAGTCACGATTAGTAAACAGCAAGAGAACGGTACAGCTGTGCAAAATACAGCACTAATATATTAGATACCGTCGTTGCCGGAGACAAGGTGTTCTGAAAGAAGCAAGTGTCAGAGTCTATGATCACCAGAAGTGGAAGCAACTGTAAAATAATACCTGTGTGGCAGAAATGTTAAAAACAACTGATAGAAGAAATGGAAAGATGAAATACTAAATAACAGAAACGCAATAATTGCATAAAAGAAACGAGATAAAACTGCTTGCATATAAGAAGAAATTAAAAGATTAGAGAGAAAAATAAACAGAATTACGGGCGAATGTTGAAAAATAATAAATCGAAGGTCAGTGTGATGTGATTATGTGATGTGATTATGATTTTTAACGTAGCTTTAACAATTTTTCAGTCATATCGCTGCGATGTCTGCAATGTGGCAGTTTATAGTGATGTCTAGCACTGGGGCATCATGCCGCAGACATGTAGCATGATGTCCCACCCAGTCACATTATCCTGACACCAGGCCGACCAGTCCTAACACTAACCTCTTAAAAAAGCCAATAACGTGTATATTTTTATATATTTTGCAATTCATTCATTGCACTTTCAAAAGCTGGTATTGCCTACTCTGGCTGAATTATTTTTCCCTATTTTCGTAACTGTTAAATTTAGTTGTGTTGGACTAGTTGGGCTGATTTTCCAGCTCATGGGGGCAGTCATTTTAATCGACACTGTACTTCTACCCATACACTTATACCCTGTCATAGATGTAGGATAGGAATGATTTAACAGAGAAAACTAAAAAGCTAAAGGAAGTCAAAACAAAACGAATATTCATGAAAGCACATCATATATATGAACGACAATTATAATTAATGTCTTGCTGATTTGAGTGAAAAGATCAAAACGATAATAGATGCTGTAATTCTAATTACATGCTGAGATTTGACAATCATAAACCGATGCAAATTAATTTGTTGATCGAGAGATAGTTAATAACATCGGCGTGGTGCTAGTTAGTATTGATGAATTAGTCAAAGGGATGACACGAATGAAAAAAGATTTACAAGATTGGGGATTAAGAACATAAATAAACGCACTCAAATACTGAAGTACAGGACTCTCACATTAGGTGGTTTAGTTGTAAGAGATTATACTGAAATAAACGAACAGATAGAAGCATTCCAAATTAAATAATACACTGCAAGGGGCAGAGTTTCGCATTAGATGCAATTATGCATTAAATAAAAGGGAAATCGATAATAGCAAAAAAGGAGTTTGCGGAGAAAACCAAAAGAATGCCCGGATGCATATTGCTTACTGATTAATATCCGGATGCATTAAATTTAAGTGTGGGATTTTAGAGATGAAATTTTGATTGTTAAGCAGATATCAATATTTCAGTTTGGTATTAATTTTGAATACCGTGAAATAATAAGGTTGTTAGATAGCTTTTAAGTCCTTTAAACCTTAAACTAAACCCTAGATCACTGGTTTCCAGCCTTTTCGAGTATGAAGACTACTTCTTAAATTGAAAATAATTTCTCGGACCCACACATGCTGATAGTTGTACTGACTGTGCATCCTAGGTTGTCCTTTTCAGATCCAGAATGTTTTGGAAAGGCAAACCATTGATTATTTATTGCTATATGCAAACAAACTGGCTTCAGAATTATAAATGTTTCAAGTAGCACTAGTTAATGGTCTGGCATTTAAGGGATGTGATTTGTTTTTAAATTATTTTATCCAAATGAATCTTATGAAGAAAGAGATAGCTATTATAACACCTTTGAAACATTACAAAGAAAACCTGTAAATTTCAAGGAGGAGAGAGAAAAGTCAGTCATTACTAGAGTGTCAGATTCAAATAACACTGTTGGTTGACACAGAATTTGAACAACTGGAACATACTTCTACTCTATACATTTATAATAAAACCCGATACATTAACTCGCCCAGAAAACAATGTTAAACTTCATCGTATATATTTACTATCGTTCTTTTCCGTTGTATGCTAGTCATGCCTTTGCACATTGACTCTGGCAAGACCATACTTTCAAAATCAAATTGATGTTTTGAGTTTTTGAACTTTACGACAGCGTGTCTGTTATCTACACTGTAGTACAGTCGTTTTGCCTTTTTTACGACTCTGTGGTCTTAAACTAAGTAACAGAAAAGAGCAAGACCCAACAAGTTTAGTAAAATTAACAAATAATGTATTTCCCTAGAATACAAAGTAAAATTTAAAAAGAACTTGCAGTATTGTGGACCGCTACGATGGCCTAAGTAGTTCGAACCCCGGCGAGTCATACCGAAGACATAAAAATGAGACTAGCAGCAGCCTCTCTTGACGATCAGCATCAGAGGTTAGTGTTAGGACTGGTCAGGCTGGCGTCAGAATAATGTGACTGCTTGGGACATCTTGCTACATGTCTGCGGCATGATGTCCCAGTACTAGACATCACTTTAAACTGCCACACTGCATACGTCGTAGAGATATGACTGGAAATTTGCTGCAGCTACGTTAAAAATCCAAATCACACACACACACACACACACACACACACACACACACACACACACACAGAGTTCTAAAAGTTCTATTACAAGTCCAAAAGTATAGAGTGTTACGAATGAATTCCAGTGGTGTTCCGAATGAATTCCAATTTTGAATATGCTGATGTACCAATAGCCTTGAATAGTGTTGATGTGCTAACAGTCTGGATGCATCACAATGATATAATCCAAAATGTTTCGAAATGAATTCAAAATAATCCCCAAATCGTAATTTAGTCTTGAAGTCAATAAGCACTTTGTAATTCAAAATGAGCAATTTAAACAAATACATCCTCTCAAATTAAATCTTAATACAACTGAAGTTAAAGATAGGACTGAATAATTCTGATGTAAACAACCTAATATAAAAACCTATGACACAATAAGAGGACCAGGTTAAAGGTTGTCTTAATGAAAATTGCAGTCAAACTGTAAATAAAATTCGTTTCTAGAAAACATCTAAGGTCTGAATCTATAACTCAAATCTAAGTAAACATATTTTTAAAAATGGCATTAGTCATGTAGGCCCACATTTCTACCCTCATTTATGGACAAAAGTTAATCACACAATACAAATTAAATATACATAATACGTTTGCGTTCGAATAATTGTCTGGTGTGTTGAAAACATTGTCATTTTTACATCTAGGGTTCTGTATGTGGTCTCCTTTTCTGTGTTGACGCCAAGTTTTAAAAATCTTCTTTTTCAGCATAATTGTAGTCATTGAATCCACCACATTGAAATATAGTTAACTTGTCAACATGTATTTCCCACTCAGTTTCAGTTATTCTAACAAAACTGATGTAATTTCTCTCAACTGTACCTATTGTATCTCCAGCTCCTAGTATTGATAAACAATGAAACACATATCAAGTCCATTTTCATTTTCTTTTAATATCCTCAAACTCTAGCGGACACTGTTTAAATCGTAAACTGTATCTATCTCAATTTTAATTTGAGCTTAAGCTCAATTAGTTGATAGTTTGACTCGTAATCCAAGGGTCACGGGTTCGACGAGAGGTCATCACCTATAGGGTATGTAATATGTTTATTTACCAGGGGGAAAAATCTTAGCAGATGACACTGTAGTTTTCTTGTATTCAGTCTGCTTGTCTGGTAATTTTAATTATTTTCAAAAAAAAGCCAAGTAGTATTGGTTTAATGGTTTTGAGTTTTGTTCTCATATTCCTATAATGGCTTCAAAAACAAAACAGACTTCTATAACGCTCTCGCATTTACACTGTTAGTAAATACATGAAACATATGACTGAAGTTTATTTTTTTAGTGGCATATTGTTCCAGTTGTTTTATAATACATGTCGATATAATGGTCACTTCTAAATTGACAAAATGATTGTGACTCGAAAAGCCAGAATAAAAGATAAGTTTTATTTGATGTCGGCCTAAGTAAATCACATTTCGTAAACGACTACATTGCGCCTACGACTTGTAATCGTGCATAACGATGCAGCAGAACATATAAACATATGCTTACAAACGAACTGATATCTATTATGGACACTGCAAGCACAATATACGCAAAGACCGAACTAAAACCGACCGCTAGGGCTAGAAATTGTAAGAACAATATACTATACATGAACGATGATTTGTGATTCAGGTGGAGCTTTTGTGTAGAGTTGTGTGCTAATCAGTACCACTCTATTATCAATTGACCCCTACCGGCTCTAACTAGCATAGCTATTTGTTTTAATCAGGCGTTTATTCAACCGGAAAAATAAGGGCGATTAACGAAAAGCATTTAATTCATTTATAAATATTTAATAAAAATTGTACAAAATATTTCACAGTTAAGAAAATCTGAACTTGCATAACCAAAATTTTCCTGACGACTGATTCCGTTTTAATCGTCTCCGACTACCAAAATGCATATGGGCTCGTTACAATGGAAATTATGAGTAACGGCCAATAGAAAGATTTGCGGAGGGGGGCTGTCAACAATATAATAGACGTGAAGCAAAGATTCCTTACCCCTCAGTATTTCCAACACTGCTAGCTTGTCAAGAAAGTTAAGTTAGAGCGTTTGCTTGTATTCAGTGCTGAATTTTGTAAAAGACTCTGTTCTGAACTGACCTTGACGTTAAACGTGAAATCCAAGATTATCCAATACTTATGGCAACTTCCGTCACGGCACTTGTTCAATATTCGAAGTCGGCCAACATGAGTCAAATTTTCTCTAATATGTCAACAACTTCGCTAACCTAGGTTCCGTTATAATAACCCTATCTACACCCTGGCGTAGCGAGCAGATATTTCTGTGCTTCGGGTCTGTGAGTTTCATTGGATGCGGCGGCAAGCCACCGCAACCAATCAAAATTAAATTGCTCAAATCTGAACACTTTTCCTGCATGATCGAGACAAGGGGAGCACACAACTTGAATGGACTGATAAAGAAGCAATTTTTCACTGCCGGTCCGTGTTTGTACAAATACATTTCGCTGAAATACACCTATAATGGCTTCCCCCTGGTACGTAGTCATACCTTCGATGTTAAACTTACAAAATATCCTTTTTTAGGTCAATTGCTTCCACCATTTCCGGCCGATGTACAATGCACCACTGTGACACGCTGTTGGTTAGTTGGCATTACAAACTACGGGAGGCAACTAATCCAGTAGATGTCGCTAGGACAAAGCACTAAAATATCTGTTCGATCCGCCAACCAAAGTGTAGATAGGGTTAGCGTATTGGAACCTTGGCTTGCGAAGATGGCATGTCACAACTGAACGAGTCCTGTTGGTATGTTTGGAAAATTTACCCATTCTTGATTACAGCTGGCGTACGCTTTACATTAGAATACAGAAATAGGACAAGCTGACAGGGTTGGAAATGCCGAGGGGTGAGGAATGGTGTCTTCCCTTGTGTTATGTTGAACCCTCCACAACCCCAACCCCACCACGGCCTCTATCCATTGACCGATACTCTTAACTGCTTTTTTCTCACGAGTCCCTCTATCAAAGTGTACCTGTACAGATGCATTGACACCGAGCCGGTGCGGTAATGGAATGTTTGTTACGTGATAGTTGATTCAAACATACCGCGCCTATCAGTTGATGTCAATCAAGATGGATAGGTGATTAGCCAGGTTTTAACGTAGTCCAACCAACCAATGAGATACTAACAGGAGCAGCTAACCTTGGAGGAAGCTAAATTCAGACTGAGCTTTCAAATGTGTCAAAATGTTCCTGTAAAAATGCATTTACACTGACCCGGCGCGATACTCGAATGTTGTTGTTGTTGTTGTTGTTGTTATAGGGTTTAACGCCATTTTTCAGCACAAGATAGGCTATACATGGCGGCCAGTATTAATGGTGGAGGAAGAACCCTGGAAAACCCCGGAAAGAACCACCGACCCACGAGAAGCTACCGGCAAGCTTTCTCACATACCCACATTGGCCGAGCCCGAGACTCGAAACCACTCAGACAGAGGTGAGATGGCAGTGATCCGTAACGGTGAGCGCTTTAGACCACTTGGCCACTCGGGGCCCCCCATACTCGAATGTTAGGCGGGTGCTAAATTCAGACTGGGCCTTCAAATGAAATGCCCTCCTCTGTCCCCTATATAAAGTACAGGCTTGGCCTTCAGCGAAATATAATCCTCAGAGGACGAGTGTGATACTATTAATAATATTTTGCACTGTATCTCTTAGACTCGGCAAATAAGGTCAGGGAGACGACATGCTTCAGAATCAAAGCTTATACCACATTAAGCACTCCAATTCTATGCTTAGAGCACCAAAAAATAATTAAAATTAATTATTGATGATAAAATTGAATGAATTATATATGACCATTTTGATCTGGAATGATGGCAACACTAGTATTTTCCCACCTTTTTAGCTTTTAATATTGTTTTCTTTTTTAGTTTCACATTTTGTAGGAGGGGAGCATAATATTTTCCGAGCTTAGGGCCCTGGGACGACTTAGTCCGGCAGTGAACACCGCACCCCCCCTTTTCGTATATATCCACCTCACTATCATAGGCTGATCATATACGTATCAGTGATTTAAGAGAGCGTTTTGATTGTGCTGGCATATTATGTTACAGTCATTTACAACTTGGACCTTTTGTAAACTATTTGACTCTATCTGAATGTAAAGCAAGTCAGATTCAGCAATGCATCACAGCTGGTTTATTGGTGTTGTCAAGGAAGGTTGGGGAAGTAATTTTAGAGAGACGTGAACGTCGTGGAGTCAAATTTCTTCGGCAAAAAATAATTACATGTCTGAAATGTAACGGCGTTTCCATTTATTTTGGTGGCCACACACAACCAGGCGTCGCATATTACGATGGGAAATCTTATATTTTCATATGCTAAAATATAGTAATGAAAAAGATCTGAAAATTACTTTGCCAGTAAGTTTTTTGTTCGACACTATATTCAGATTTTAATTTTATCTTTAAACAATAGCAACACAAATATTATGGTGATGATGATGATGATGATGATGTTTCTGTTGGTGCTAATGATATGGTTGAAGACAACGACGGTGACGACTGATGATGAATTGCATTATTATTATTATTATTATTATTATTATTATTATCGTTGCAGAATATTTTCAGCACACACATTGCAGAAACAACACATCCCTCTTACGTGAACTTGACGGATGTATAGAAGTGCAAAAGAAAAACTTACAAAGTATCGAATCATGCATGTAGGTATACATTGCTGTATAAAGTCTCTATCAGTCAATTTTACTGAGCATTGAATTATTCTACAATACTCACATAAAATTCCACAGGAGATAGAATCATTTGCTGCCTTTTGGTTGTTGATGAAATGAACTTAGATGTTAGAGCAAATTTCTTGACAACAATTATTTAGTTATTATATATCCTATGTAATGTCCGTAATATTGAAGAAAGAAAGTGTAAATTTTTTAGTACAAAGACTTTTCAACAAGACAAACGTAAAAAATATTCTGAAAACGGCGCTGTAACAGTTTGTGACCATTCCAAGGTGATTTCTTGTACGGATTCATGTGTGATAGCTATTTTAATTACATGTTCCACAAGACGGCTTTTTATGCATGTTTGCAAGACGGATCATTTCATAACTTTTTATTTATAGAATCTCTGAGATATATTCCGCCTATTGCTGAGATTTATTCTGCCAATCGCTGGGATGTATTCAGCCAATTGCTTAGATATATTTCTTCAATCGCTGAGGCATTTCGTAAAGTTTATAAATTCTCTAAACTCCAATAAAGTAGGTAGTGCTGAATGTGATTGGTAAATACGACCCCAGCAACCACTCATCAAACAAAACACAAACAATGTGTAATAGTTCAGGCGCGTAAGGTGTTTTCAAGATGTAGAATGCACACACACACACACACACACACACACACACACACACACAAAAGCAGCACGCACGCACGCACGCACGCACACACACACACACACACACACTCTTGTGATACCAGTACAAAAGGGTTCAAATGTGCTCTTTACTTAATGAATATGGATTTCTCCAGATTTCTGCGAGAACAGCAACAAGTATTTGGTCGTTGTTCTCGGAATAAATATGTTGAGAATTATGTGTAATTTCGTTGTTTTACAAACGTTCCGTGACTTTCATATAATAGATTCAAATTTTGTGTAAAACAGGATTGTAAAAGTTTTTTGTTGCTACCACGTGACTTTTTGACCTCTGATGCAGGCTGCGATATTTGGCTAGTCATGTGACTAGAAATACAAATTGCGAGTATCAGGTCAAATTATATAAACTCTGTAATCTCGTCGCGTCTGTCAACGAATTAAAGACAATAAATCGTATACTCGCAAATACTGAGAAAATAAATCATCTTTTTATTGATTTCATGCAAGTATGGCTCGATGTAAGATCGTTTAAGTTTGCTAGTCCAGGTAGTAAGTTGCTACTATATGCCGCCACCTCGCAGAGGCGGCGAATTCCAACTTTTCGATAGGCAACAGGCTCTGTCCCTACACCCAAAATATGTCAAATTATCTCAGCTGTGGTATGAAGGGTCAGAGGAAACTGGGACTAGTATGTCACTAGTATATCACTAGATCTCTGTTTTTCTCTTCAGAAAAAAAAAAAAAAAAAACACGCGGAGAAAAACGAATGTAACATACCGTATATTGGACGCATGGTGGGTTCCAGGGGTAGTGAGTTCAGGTTGAAATATATGTTATTGTCGCAATATTATACAATGAGAGTGCGCACAAGTTCTAAATTTGCTCTTTCCCGACATAATACAAATATTACAACTTATTACATTCTCATTTTTTTCTTCATTAACTTAAAATTGTCAGAATTGTTCAATATTTTTCGATACTGCACGGCATCATATTGCACAACACTATGTATTAGGAACTACTTTAAGTGTAAACAATGTACGTTCATGCAGAAGTGGCTTTAGCTTTTGGTTTATTAGATTTGTTTGTCTATGAACTAAAGAAACTGTTTCGTCCATTTGAAACTAGAGATGATAAAGTTAACGATGTGGACGAGATTATTGAGTCATAAATGAAACTTTCAAACAAGCAAGTGAATGAATGTGATATTCGCAATTTCCACAACAAAAGTGAGAGACGCGGTATTTAAAAAATACTATTCTGATCATGTAAACAGTTATTTAATAGAAATGTTTGTAAGATTTCGCAAATCGAATGGTTCATACTATGACCAGTGCTCTCTGGTGTCTATACAAATAGCATAGAAATGCATATTGAGGCCAAAGGCTATCGCATATCTATCATAGACGTACCATTTTATAAGTCAAAGTACTAAAATTGAAAAAAATGCAGGTGAAGGTTTTGGTACAAAGTAAGAGCCTCGGAGCCTATAAGCCAAGGCGACGAAGAATTCTTATTTCCGCTGGCTAAATGGACTGTCGCAAAGCAGCTGGTTTGCAATTTTCCACGTTAACTTTTTTGATACAATTTTTGGATTTAGGCTAGCGATAGAAGCCATACAGGTCATGAATATAGCTGGGGTCATTACAAAGATCATGCAAGTGATAAGGCATAAACATGTCTTCCTTAGCTGGTAATAAAAATGGGGAAAAAATATACTTACATTTATTCACCTTGAATTTCCTCAAAATTTACTTTCTTCGTTAGTTCTGCAAATCCGAATTTCATGACCTGTGTCATGGGGTCCAATCTTGACACACACCGCGAAATTGTGCTATAATTTCAACTACATTTCCATCTGCAATCACATTTTCCTTACTGCACGCAAAACGAAATGAACTTAATATTCCATAGCGTCATTTTGATAATTTCATTTGAAATAATTCATATTTTCCCCACATTATGACTCCAAATAATCAATGATATAACAGAAACACACATGCAATTGATTCAAGGCCGGTCCCTCCAGTGAGGGCTTCACTACTCCAATCACATGTACATCGTTCGGAATTGACACAGCTAATAAATCCAGTCCATCACAAGAATAAAAAGCAAAACTGACTAAAGTCGACAGTAAAACAAAAGCCACCCATTCCAGACCAACTGAAAAGTTGTTTCAATGCACAATAATTCACAATATGACTCTAATTTTAAATTTTAAGTGATGTAGACCACAACGAGAGTTATTTTTTAAACTAATGAGCGCGCGATCGTGTTCAACAGTCACTGGGCGGTGTTATATGCGCATTAATGTTGTTACTTTGTATTAAGGAACGTACAGTTGTGTATTTATTTTGGAATCAGCATAAATTCAATTACTTTGTTTCTTTCAATGTTTGTTTTATTACTAAGCCTTAGGTAGAAAATCAAAATGAGTATATAAAGAAAAGGTAATGAATTGGTTTGGAAAAATGTGAACTCGTTTTTTGTTTTTGTTTTCTGAGTAATACTTCTCTCCCAAGGCCGTGCAATATTACTCTGAAAAACGCCTTCATATGTTTCCATACAATTGCAGTCACCTCTAAATATTCAACATGTCAATAGTGACTAATAATGAGAAATAATTCGAAGGAGAGAGGGCACAATGAAAGCATTCCCGATGTGTGTGTGTGTGTGTGTGTGTGTGAGAGAGAGAGAGAGAGAGAGAGAGAGAGAGAGAGAGAGAGAGAGAGAGAGAGAGAGAGAGAGAGAGATGCACAACGGCAGCATATATGATTAGAAGAATCTATTGAAATCGTATGTATCAGAGATATATTTGCATACATGTTGTACATTTTCTATGTTTCATTTGCATCACCCTTTCACCTAAGCAGTAAATCTTAGGTAGCAGCTGTATATGGTACGGAGAGTAATTTTCCCATCAAATCAGTTCGTTACTTCGGTCAGATCATGAAGAAATGCTCGATGGTTTCTAACCCACCGAGAAAACAAAACGAGTGTCAACTCGTTAAAAGCGGTCAGTATCAGTTTTCAATGAGCTTACATTATGTCGCCATATAGTATTGATGATTTCAAAGATTCGATGACTAAAACCAGGCATTGTACTGGATTCGGTATTTGGACATAAGCACTTTTTCGTGTACTGTATGACATGCTGCATTGTGTATCCTGTTTAAGTTCTATATAGTTTTGATAAAATTTGCCGCTAATTTTGTATTTTACAGTTCGAAGCTTGGCTATTCGAGATGATGCCATTTTTAAATTGCCATAAATGTGACAAGTCCATTTGATATTTTATGAAAGTAGTAATCCAATATGGTGATGAAAATTTGCATACTTAAGATCACTATTTGCAAAAATAAGTTTGTTACGTTCTTCTAGCCACTGGGTTGTTTTAGATCAAACTTTAAGAGCCGTTGCTTGTACCATTTATGCAAATTTATTAGATGATTATTCATGACTAGTTCTATTTTAGCTCAATAAAGTAATGAATAATGCAAAGATGAATTATCTACAAAAAGATGGATGAGAAAGCTCATACCATTGGCACATCGTTTATGTAGATGAGAAACAAGACAGGCCCATATGCGTATCCTTGTGGTACACCAGCATTATACTGGTTTCTCTTGAATAAGTACCCTGTAAAAGGACCATTTGCATTCTATTACTTACATAATTTTCAAATCATTTTTTCAGATTAGCTGAAACACATGATTCGTTTTGTTTAAATTATAAGCCTGTGTGCCACTCCTGATCAAAAGCTTTTGATAGATCACAAAATACAATACAACGTTGTTGAGATTGTTCCAGTGACTTGCACATACAATAATACATTTTAATAAGCTGAAAAACAGCGGATTGACCAGGAAGAAATCCTGATTATTACGTATCAAAAGACAGTTTATATGAACAAAATTTTACACTTGTTCAAAAATGCAATTTTCAAAAATGTTTGCGACACAGCTAAGTAGAGAGATTCGTTTATAATTGGAAACCTCATGTAAGTCACATTCTCAGGAATGGGAAGAATATGCACAAGTTTTCATTGAAATATGTTTTCCTGCAAAGATCTATTGCAAAGAATTTTTAGCGTTGCTCCTATTCTTTCACTGTCGACTTTATGCATTTTTTTTTGGACGTCCGTCATCAGGCCCAGCAGCAGGGCTGGGTTACGCCATTGTGGGACCTGTTGCACTTAAGATAAGGGGCCGTTATAAATCGAGAAATACACTCTGAACGCAGTCCTTAAACTATACATTATATGTGTAGAATTATTATCACTATAATAGGCTAAGTAATAGATG
>JAECUM010069142.1:0-16493 GCA_016617855.1 Megalonaias nervosa
TAACATGATGTGTTACTTGCTAATGTTACGTATATGTAATTAAATTGCTTGTGTGTTAGTTTTAAAATTCTTTTTTATTTTATTTTTGTTTCATTACATTTTATTGTAATGATTATTTTCACGGGATTCGATATTCTCTTTCAGTAATTCTATTTATCTAAAACGTAAAAGATGTTACATTAGCATTATTTTTAGTTCACCTTGGTGCGCGGTAGTGTAAACACTACGCGAAAACGATTGGCTATTGCCAAGGTCATTTCGGTCTACATGTAGTCTGAATAAACAATGTTTAATTTTTAAATTTATTTCAGAGTGAACTTCTAGATAGGGATGTTCTTGCTACTTGACAAATTTCATATTTTCTATTGCGTTGTTCAAGTGTTAAGAGACCGCGTGACTTATCAAGCGAAAACGGGATGATGTTTTGGTTGGATTTAATACCCTTTCTGAGAGCTTTTCAGTCAGTTGCATTTTTAAACTTTGAGGGCTCGAAAGGTTTCTATTGTTGCAACCAGATTGTTTTTGAAGTTCACTTGTTTTTGGAATTTAATAATTTATTCTCTAGAAAATCAAACAAGTGTACTTTTTTATAACAATTCTGGGAGAAAAAAAGTTCAGTGAAAATTTGTTCTGGAGTTATACGGAAACAAACTGTGATTCAGTTGAAGAATTGTTGCCATTTGTACAGCGACATCTGACGTCATCGCCTTCCATATTGGAACGTCATCGAGATTCGAACCTGGATTTTATTAGAACTATTTAGTGTTAGGACTTGTATTTTTCATTCTTAGGATTAAGTTTTGGATTATATTCACAAACCGTAAGTCCTATTTCCAATTTTTACATTGTTCTCTAGGGAAATAAATTATTTTGTTAAAATATATAAAGCTTGTTGACTTCACTCTTTTCTCTTGTTATTATTCTACGAGCCTACACGTAACACTAAGTATATGAATGTATCTCCCCTTGTAACATTTGATTTGGTTAAGACCAATCATGTAAATGGAGAAGAAACACGAATGCACATTCAAAAACAGCGTATGAAACGATTCTTATGAAAATGTAATAGGTTAGTTATATGAAGTGATATTATTTATACAAACATTCGGATGCCTCGGTAATTAAACCTTGATTTTTATTATTTCATATTGCAACTTGTAACGTCAAGAAATGTTAATATAAGATTTGTATAGAGACAAAACTATTATATGAGTGTATTGAGGAATAAAGTAATACAAAAGCCATTTTCTGTCGTGGAGGGAAGAAGAAACTGGACTTTTTAATGTCTGCATTTTAAATAGTTTATGTGTGCCTTTAACTATAAAACCACTTTATCGTGATAACTCCTTCATCATTGTTATTAATTCGCATAAATCTGATCAACCAGAATCTACAAGTATATGTTCGTGGGCACGAGTGTCATAGGTCAGCATTTAGTTCATACACTTTTGGAACCTATTTAATATCTAGGTCAAGAACATTAAATTGTTTACCATTTTTGACCTTAGAATGATCAAAGCAGTCATCCGTAGAACATTAAGAAATATTTGTGATCCTCAATGTCTATTAACCTACTTCTTCCAATTAGGGCACATTTTATAAGCTTCTTATACCCATTTCAAATAATCGAATCCACAAGTTAACCAAAATTTGCTGTTTTTTGCTTTGTTTCCTTTCTTCTTTCCATATTTGTGATAGTAAGTATCATACATATTACATATAGTATAATAAAACAGGTAAAAATACAATACATAGGTGTGTAGAATGATTCTTTGCTTATTTATAATTGTTCACTTACGATTCCTTCTTTTGTATTTTATAACATTTTTTGTCTTGTTGTTATAGAATTATTTATTTTCCTATTTCTCCAGTTATCGTGTAAACAGTTTGATTTGGTCACTTTTATGTATTGTTTTATTCTGCAGTACGTCAGATGGACCTTAAAACCACTCTGAATTCAATGCATTTAGCAACGTAAGCCTATTTGAGGCAGATTTGTTTCTTTCTGTATGTTTTGCACTTTTATGCAATCGATTGGCCACGATGGTTTATTTGATAATGCAATAACTTTTATTGCTCTGAACACGAGAAGGAGAATGGGAGGGAACGGCGGAGGGGGTGAAAGAATTGGAAGAGGGCACATATAAAGTTATCGACCGTGGATTGTTTGCTTGTATTGAATACAAGGTCCGATATTCGTTGGGGATAGATGACCGGCCCTGGAATACCTAAGTGCGATAAAATCTCAATGTCATTTTATATACGTACGTACTGAATTTTCATACTATCATTTTGCAGATATATTTGGTTGAAGTGCCATTATCTGATCAGTTTCCAATATGACGCTCGCGATGACTCACGGGTTAACATTTCAAACAGAATTTTACAGATGCATCACAACTCTTTCTATGTATAAACCTTTTTGAAATATTTTTCTAAGTATAATAACTTTTGTAAGTATAAAAATGTTTGAAATATTTTGTGTTGACACTAGCTGCTGCGTTTTCGCCGTGGATGACTCGCTTGTTCTTCAACCTTCATTTGAATAGTTTCGAACAATAAGACTCTGTCGTAACCTAATATAGCTATGCCAAGAAAGAGTCTATCACAGGTTTCGTCCTCAGTCTCTTTTATTGCACCTGCGTGTGTGTTTTTGTGCTCGAGAAATACACAATTTATATCTTGCAATAAGAAAATATATATTTATTGAGTACATATAATCAATATGTGTCATGAAGTGAGAAAATATTATTTTGGCACAAGTGGAGAAGCTACTAATGATAAAATATTTCAAAACCGCTGAAGAAAATATATATGGTTCATAATAAGAGATTTTCTTTTGATCATATGTTTTCAGGCAATAAACATCAGTTTAAATGGATTTTGTTTCTCCATTCTATACCAGTACCTTTCTGCAGTTAATATCCAATATATTATATCGTCTTAAAAGACAAATATATTTCTCTGAGTAATACCGGTAATATATTTCTCTAAAAGCTTTTGTTTCATTGATTTATATTCATCTGATTTATTATAACAATGTTTACCTTAAAATATCAGAGATGTATTTAGTCATACTCTTCATTAATTATGTGTAGTTTATTTGTTTATTATTTACACTGAATAATCACTTTACGCTTTTACCTTGTACATTCTCGTTTTGATATTATCATGCCATTTGTTATTAGGGTCTATTTTACATATCCTAAAAGATCTTCAATGTTCTAGCGTAACTTGAGTCAGCAATCGTGCATGCATTTGTGCCATAAGGGCAATATTTCGTTGTTTCTAAAACAAGCAGGATTCGACTTCTGTGTTATGTGTATATAATGGAATTGCACATTTTTCCCCTGGAATAACTTCCTTTTAAGAAGGAGCTTTTGAAAGTATTCCTGAATTTTGCTGACGTTTTTTGAGCAATTAGCAGTTACGAACACAAGCTTTGTTTAAAGATATGATGACGTACACAGTCGGAGACTATAACGTTTGAATTCCGAAGCCAAATCCTATTTTGCTTAAAAAGAATAATATTTAATAGTAATTTAATAGTAATTTCGTATCATGAAGTCATTTTTTTATGTGTGTTTTACACCGCAAAATGCAGTAAATATTCTGTGTGTATATTGCACATGTGCACTCTGTATCAGATATACCTTGTCACGTGGGGTTATTTTGTACTGCAAATACTATTTACTTTCTTTGGTTTCTCATTAACCATTGTCTACCGTTAAAATAACAAGTCTACACGTGTTGCACTTTTTTTCAATAAACTAAACGCGTCTTTAACTATCAGAGATATCGCACAAAAATGACAGAAACATAGATTATCGCTTCCATAAGACGGACCTATTTCATGAGTTTATTTAAAGATTGTGCATTTGTTTCTCAGATATCCATGATAAATAAATAATCTTTTTCTGATGGCCAACATAATTCTCAATAATCATTTTTTGTGTAAGAATATTAATTTGTTATAATAATTTGTTTAACATAATTAAGGAAATTCACATTTTCGTTGTATATGTTCTAATGTCCATATTTTGTCAACTGTCTTTGCCGTATGGTCAAAACACAATACATTTCATGATCACTGCACAAAACCAAGCTCACGTATGTTGAAGATATCTTGTGCCACTTGACCTTACGAACATTGCAAGGTACTATATATTAGTGTTTCTGAATCGTACGGATATAATACGTGTGTAAACAAAATAGAAACTACTCAGGAAATTGAATTTTATATATATATATATTTGTTGTATAATTTGTGGAAACATATTTAATATTAAGAAATACAAGCAAGATGGTGATGCAAGAGGTTGTCAAATGTAGACCAAAATATAGTAAACACCTGTAACATTAACGGATAAAGTGAGTCAGAGATTTTTCAAGAAAGGAATGAAATGGTTTGTTCAATTCTCCAGATTGTTCCAAATGTGATTTATTTAAAGCCAACAATGACGATCAAAGACGAGTGCAGATTTCAAATTAAATTTACGAAATGAGTCTTATCGTAATGAATTTGTTCCGTCACAGAGTGTTGTTATACGTGTTAGACACAGAAAAAGTTTATATGGCTATATGAAGCAACTAGCAAAGAAATAATATAATAAAAAATGTATTCTCTGTTGTGGAGGGAAGAAAATGAAGCTAGGCTTATAGCTACAGTATAGATAAATTATTCATGCTTCTCTTTAACAATAAAATAATACATTTTGTCATGATGAACACTCAAATATTTCTTTTAATTTGCTTTATTCGATCAACCAGAATATGTATATCATATGCCAGCATTTAGGTCAATAACCTCGAGCAAGAACAAAACCTATTGTCCAAAAACCCCACTTAGAATATTTCAAATATTTTTACTGCTTCGGTATACTCATAAAAGAAAATATTTTGTTGTTGTTATGGTCTTTTTCCTTTTTAACAATTGACTTTATAATCATATATATCGTATAAGAAAATGATACTGTAAATTACAATAAATTAGGATGAAACGATGGCAAAGTTTGGGTGTAATGATGCTTTGTCTCTATGTTCATTGACTGTACATAATCGTTAAATGTGTCGATCCACGACAGGGATAGTCTTAAAGGGTCACATTGTTTCATTCCTCTATATTATGTTTGTTATTTTGCCCACGACTTATTTTAACTATTCCATCTGTATACATTATAGCGTTAATTTCGTGCGATTTGTCTTAACTGTTGGTTTGCGTTTTTGTGCCGCATTAGAATATTAGAATGGTATCTGCAGTAGGGGTTTATAGTGTTACCTTGCGCCCGTCCTCCCCCACACTGAATTTAGGTCAGTTTGCGATCACTGTGGTGGAGCATTCGTGTTCTGTGTCTACGTCTTTACAAGTTGAAAATAAAATCCAGAATGGAACAACTATTTTCTAGAGACCCGGTAATTAGTTGTTACATTTTGAAAGCAATCTTTAAAATATCATTTGTCTAAACTCCTATCTAGCTTAATGACCTATGATTCTCTTGTTCTAATAGAAGAAAAAACATTTCTCACAGCTACAGATCATCTTAAAAGAGACACACGTATCAATCCTGAAACTCTAAATATTAAGACGCTTGAATGGAATAATTTTCAGCAAAGTAATCTATGACGTAGCCAACTTGGAAACGGTAAGCTATCAGTCTGGATAATACTCAGCTCGCACCTCTGTCTATTGTTCAAAGGATCCATGGGCATTTTCCGTATTTTCCGTAACCATGAACGTGCATAAATTAATATTAAGTATTGACAAGACTTCACTGTATTGTTTTGGATATGAAAATGATAACCCTCTCATGATATTTTACTTTATCAACGGTGACTGTCTTTCGCATCTAAACTTATGTTTACTTCGCCAGAAGTTACCGATGAGGAATATATGCTCATTTCATAAAATGCCGTCATTTACAATCTCACCGTCTGTAAATTTTACCGAGTCACACAGACGTTACATTTTGTAAAGCAAGGTACAAATTGGTGAAATTATATTTGTAAAGTTTTTTTATTAATGTTTACGCTCATCAACGGATAATTTTGTCTTTTATATGTAAAAGTCTGCTAAATCATATCTAAAATATATCTTCTCCAACTTCATATTAATTTCCTTTGGGGGAGGGGAGTGTATCTGAGGTTTCTGATGGAGTGTTTCCCAACCTGGGACTGAAAGGTGATAAAATGATAAAACATTATTCTCATTTGTACTTCATTACCGCATTTTTACACCAGTTTTAAAAATATCCAAATAGTCTTGCAGACTATGTGGATGAATGTCCTTATAAAACATAGTTCTAAACGTAACAGCATGTTTAAAGAAGTTCAATCCTTTCAACAACTGACCGGAACAAACGTTCACCTAGACATGTTCCTCACATAACATTCAGCATCAATAATGAAACTGTATAAATGTAGAACCCTACTTTAAATTACTTTTAACGAAATAACCACAAGTTTGGAAAAGAAGGCAAGTGTGCTTCCAACCAATGTCGCTTATATGTTATCAGCTTTGTCAGTGCATCAATAAATAACGGATATCAGTTAGATCCTTAGATCGATCACATAAATATACTAGACGGTGAAGATTACGCATTTTGACATTTATTAAGGATGACTGATTTGGGCATTTAAGGAATGAAAATAGTTATATAAAATAACTGATTTATCACCATACCACTCTCTAACCGGCGGAAGGCTGACCACTGTATACCTGGAGAAGGGTAGATCTTTATCACACAGTAATAAAGGTAAATTACGGTATTATTGTTTCCCATTAAGCATTCCAATTTTGCACTAATTAGGAATTTAAAAAGTTGAAGGTTTGAAGTCATTAAATTTTCTTTCACCAAGGAATATTTAATTCCTTCTTATATAAAACAATGTTTTCTATATGTGTGATATATATGAAATTAGCAGACAAGTGGCAAAAATGTTGTCGCTTTTCTTTCCAGTCAAGAAGGGTTTGCGATTTTGCAGTTCCAACATCTCTCGCTCAGAACCCTGAGGACCTGAATCGTACATTTCCTGCCATTTTTACATACGTTTATCTTTAACATACCTGTTAGGTACACATTTAGAGTCATTCTAGAAACGGTAAAATATTATTGACTGAATGATGTGATTCTTTCTGAACGAGAAAGATCGATCGTATCAAATGGTTGATCGCTTAATTAAAAAAAATATAGTTTGTAATTTGAAGTACACATCTGCCTTTTGTTACGAGTCTCAACGCACACACACATGCACACACAAAAGATATATTCACACACAAACACATGAATGCTGGTGTAAATCGAGAATAGGTAAGGAATCATACGTAAATATTTTGTCTGCTGGCATGTCATGGACATTTGTTGATGGTAGATATTCACAGTGTTTAGATTTATCATCAATGCAAAAAATTTATTATTTTATAACTTCCAATAAGGACAACAGTATCTTTCAGGTTCGAAAAGGTGATACCTGCACCCAAAGGCGACATGTCCATATGTACGGCTAAGCTCCGCAGAGGACAGAAAAGGTCGGTATCGTGTCTATGCAGATATGTGTAGAAAACAAAAAAAAACAAAAACAAAAAACAAAACAAAACAACAAGACAGACACAGAGCAGCTCCAGAAACAGATGTAGTCAACTAGTATATTCTAGCTAATACATTCACATCGAACTGGCACCTCCTCGACTGTCCTTATTTTAGAAATTCCACCTCCTAGACGATCCATATTTTGGAAGTGCCATCTCAAGCGTTTTTTTGTAGGATGTTCACAGTAGTTAAAATAATTACATGGCATCCAATAGAACGATAATAACAGAACGCAGTTTGCTGAATATAGCGAACGTCATTTCAAATTATATGGCATCCAATGTCACGATCATTATCTAGACCAAGTTTGCTCAATATAGTAACTATAATTTCAATTTCAATATATCTGTCTAAAAGTGAAGTTTAAAAATTATATCCGCCATTGTAACCGACATCTGGTCTTCATATGTTGTATAGGGTAATGGTCGCCAAGACTAATAACTATAATATAATTTACATTGTCATAATTCGTTTATAATCTACCGTTATTTGTGTCCTATTTAACGTCTCCATTTATCATTCACAATGTTTCAGGTTTTATTTGCATATACTTTCGAAGATGAATATCCCAACTATCCCGTATATGCAGGGGGATTTTGTAGCATTTATAAAGAACAAGTGAATGAACATTATATTCTTTCTTGGGTTTAATCTAAAAAAATAATCTCCATCCTATCATGAGAATGAAAAATCGGTCATTTTGTTGTAATGTATTTTTCCCAACAGACAGAGTTAAATTAAATGTGGTCTAAAAGTCTGAAAAATAAAGTTATTATGCAAATGTTTTAGTTACAAGAAGGAAAAGAGATGTAATTTCAAGATGATGATGAAATTGAGGCAAACAACGATGTCGTATGTCACAGTAATGATATTGGAAACTTTTGTAGACTTGTTGTAAATTAAATACACCAATCTGACTTTTCTTATGTTAATGAATTTAGAATTTAATGGTAATTTCCTCAATTTCTTAAAAAAGGGTTATCTCATAAATCTTATCTATACTTTTTCACTCTTCGCATAAAATATAAAATGTGATTTGATGGACGAAGTATCAGGTGAGAGTGATGCTCTATCCGATTTAGTATAATTCTTTGAGGACAAGGCAGTGAAAAAACTTTGAAGATACAAATGATTCTAACATATGTTCAAGGTATCCTAATAATAACTTAGAATCTATTTCAAAACCTAAACAAGCAAATAAAAGGAAAGCAACTTTATGGAAATGCGAATGAACGACCCATCAATGTATCCATGTATTTCATTCTTTTTAAATGTCAGCAAGGGGTAATTCAACTGGATTCAAACTTGTATTTTCATGTCGATCTTTCATTTGATATATTGTTTGTGAATGTTATATCATTTCACGAACAAATTAAATATCTTGCCATATATGCAGTATACGATTCTCAAGCAAGACCTCCTGAAGATAAGTAAATAGATCAGTAATATTGTTAAATATGCCAGAAAATATCATTTTCATTACTACAAAGTTAAAGTCAGAGTTATAAGGTAACATTGGTGTCAGGGTGTCAGCGACTATTTTGAAGATTTATGTTTGAGTCTTCATCAAAGTCGATAGAACACAAGGTGTATTAAAATAAATGTTAGAATTGACTTTACAGCCATTAATAAGAGATCAAATCTGTCTGCTGGAATACCTTAGACTTTCGCCCATAAATCGTTATGCTCTTTCAACAATTCCGTTTCCAGTCGCTGTAAAACGCGCCATCTATGTCCCTGCGGGTCTGGAGTTGAAGAATTGGCCTGACGTGCCTCACTATATGTCGATAGAGGCGACTAGGTAGAGGCAACCTGTTTGCCGTGGGTTGCGTCCCGTTTCGGGGGAGGAAAGGAACCTGGTAGTTGAGCAGAGGCTTTCCAATGCAATACACTACTTTGGCCTCTACTTCTTCTAGACGGGTGGTCGGGATGGGCCCGGTCTCGACAAATCGGCTGGTCAAACCGAGCCCTATGAAGTCTTTATTTACTCGCACTCTTTCTTTATCTTTCTCGTCGTATCTATCTTGATACCACCGTTGCCCCTACATTCTATCCCTTTAACTTTCCCTTTCCCACGTCTTAGAAGACTTCCTAGAAGGCGGTGGCTCAACGGGTCAATCGGGAGGTAATTTTACCGACTGAGTATATCTTACGGGATTAATCAGGAGGTGATTTTGCCCACTGAGTATAACATCTGTGTATCCCTGGCACTTGAAAAGTGTCCCCTTGTTGGGCTGCTTGGTGGGCGGGGAGCACAGGGGCTGAATTTCAAACAAACCAACATGATTTCCAAAAACAAATCAATTAAAACGCACCAAAACTATATCTGACTCAGATGACGAACCATGTACTGTGGATTCATTTCCGCGCTTGATGGTTATACAATCTAAAGATGCATCAAAATTGCTTACCTCACTCTCTCCCTTTGTGATGGAAAAGACAATAACGGGATCGATCGGTACACCAAAAAGTTTTGAAAAGTTGAAATCGGACTGCCTTCTTGTTGAGAGCGAGTGACGATGTCAAACAGAAAACATCAAGAAAATAAAAACATTATTTTATATTCCAGTGACCTCATTCGCCCACACAACACTCAATACGTCGAAAGGCGTGATTCGCTGTCGGGACTTGGCTGGAGTCAGAGACACGGATATCATTGAAGGAATGAAAAACGAAGGTGTCACTGCAGTCCGTAGAATACGTATTAAACGTAACAACAATCTGCAGGACACCAACACCA
The DNA here is from genome assembly GCA_016617855.1 of Megalonaias nervosa. Taxonomy (NCBI): domain Eukaryota; kingdom Metazoa; phylum Mollusca; class Bivalvia; order Unionida; family Unionidae; genus Megalonaias; species Megalonaias nervosa. The sequence goes on from JAECUM010069142.1 coordinate 10,327, forward strand.
TTGTACTCACCTTCAACAAACCAACAGTACCAAGAGTGGTCAAAGTTGGCTTTTTGCAAGTGAAGGTTGATGTATACATACCAAACCGCATTCGATGCTATAAGTATCAGAAAAACATCCATCATGAAGACGGATGCTCAAAATGCCAAAATATGTGGCCGATGCGGATACCATTCTCATCAGGAAACTGAGTGTAGAGCTACTCCGCATTGTACAGAGGGTAAAATACACATCTAATATTCCCTATCCAGAAACCAGAAAGATTGTACAGGTGGAATCATCCCTCCCTGGCCCATGCTTCTCCATTGTAGTGAAGAACAATATCAAAACAACGAAGGACGCTCAAACACAAAAACAGATCCACCCAATTCAACATCATGCTCTAGCACCTCCATTACCAAGCACAGAAATACACGGCATCTACTTAAACAACATTCAATAATATCAAACCACCGACATCACCAAGGAATGAAAACACATCTCAAGGAAATAGGCAACAAAAGGGGTCAGATGACCCCATCAAAGTCTATAATAGGTTTGAAGATATTGAGAGCATGGATGCAGAAGAAACTGCTCCATGTTCTCAAGGTGGCTCCAGACCTAACACAAAAATCATCCCCGTACTTCCTCTAGATATATAACAACACAGATCGTCTCCAGAAAGGTCCAACCTAGCATCACAGTCTCCACTTTAGACTTATAATGAAGAACACCATGATACAATGGAACTGTCGAGGACTTAAAGCCAATTACAGTGATATTCTTCTGCTTTTAAAAGAAATGATATTGCAGTACTATGCCTTCAGGAAACTGTTTTACAAGATGCGGATAACACCACACTTAAAAACTACTCCCTGTTTAACACCTACTTTCAGAATGTTGACAGGGCCTCAGGAGGAGTTTTATTGCTGTGAACAATAGAGACCCTCATAGCGTCATCCCTGTAAACACAAATTTGCAAGCCATTGCTGTAAGTGTCACTCTACATCGAGTGATTACCTTTTGTTCTATTTACATACCACCAAATACCAACCTACTACCAAATGAATTAGACACTCTTGTTCAAGAACTTCCGACGCCTTTTCTTTTGCACGGAGATTTTAATGCCCATAACATTTTATGGGGATCAAATCACATAAGTGACAGAGGCTACAAAGTAGAAGATTTCATTTCTAGACACGATTTGTGTCTATATAACATCAAATCTCCGACGTACTAATACCCAGGAACGGACACATACACGTGTATCGTCTTGACAATTTGTTCTCCTTCGCTACTTTTGGATTGTAATTGGAAGGTCGCTGATGACCTTCACAGCAGTGATCGCTTTCCAGACTCCCTTGATAAAATTAACTCAACAATTGATGACGCAGTTCCACAATGGAACTAAAAGAAGGCCGACTGGGCCAAGTTTGAAACCCTTTGTTCAACTAGGCTTAACAGGGATACCGTTCTAAACGACAATGACCCTATTCGATATTTTACCACTGTCCTAAATGAGATTGCAGAAGAATCCATTCCTAAGTCCTCTCCAAACTGTAAAAGGACCCAAAAACCGTGGTTCACCAAAGAATGTAAAGAATCCATTAGACAACGCCGAGACGAACTGAAAAAATTTAATAATCATCCAACGCCCGAAAATTTAACTCAGTAACGTATTGTTCGGGACAAAACTCGCCGCACGATTAAAGAAAGTAAAAGACCATCATGGAAAAAATATGTTTCAACTTTAAATTCTCGTTCCTCTATAAAGAAAGTTTGGGACACGATCCGCACAATTCTTTCCAACATCTGAAACTAAATAACAACAATTTCAATTCCAAACATGAAATAGTTAATATACTTGCTGATAGTTTCTCTAAAAATTCCTCATCGTCTAATTATTCAGAAGCTTTCCGAAGATTAAAAGCTCAGAAAGAAAAGACACGGTTGAAAGTCACACCGAATAACTCAGAAAGTTATCATCAACCGTTTTCACTGTTGGAGCTTATGGAATCTTTGAATAAGGCCCATGATACGTCCGCTGGGCCTGACGATATACATTACCAGGTTTTGAAACACCTTCCAGATCCATCATTAACAGTTCTTCTGGAAATCTTCAATGATTTCTGGATTACTGGTAATGTACCAAAAATTTGGAAAGAAGCAACAGTAATAGTAAGTCCCAAACCTGGTAAAGATAGCAGAGATCCTACCAACTATCGACCCAAATCACTGAGGAGCTGCGTGTGCAAAACAATGGAACGAATGATCAATTCTCGACTTGTATGGTTTTGGAAACCAACAATTTAATATCTCCTTTCCAACGTGGCTTTTGTTATGGTCGTAGCACCAATGATCATCTGCATAGACTGGAAACATTTATTCGCTACGCTTTTATCAAGAAGGAACATTTAGTAGTGGTTTTCTTTGACTTAGAAAAGGCCTATGACACGACATGGAAGTACGGGATACTAAATGACTTGCACGATCTGGGTCTAAAAGGCCGTCCGTCCTCTTTCATATCAAACTTTCTCTCAGACAGAGAATTCAAGGCACGAGTGGGCCCCACGCTCTCTGATATGCACGAGCAAGAGATGGGTGTGCCCCAGGGCAGTATTTTATCTGTGACGCTTTTCAACATCCAAATCAATAGCATCACCAAGTGTCTGGCTCCTGGTTTGGATCGCTCCTTATACGTTGATGACTTTCTAATATGTTATCGATCAAAGCACATGCATACAACTGAAAGATAACTACAGCAAAATATCAACCAGATTCAAAATTGGGCCAATACTAACGGTTTCAAATTCTCGAAATCAAAGTCAGTATGTATGTATTTCTGTCAATTACGAAGACGTCATGATGAACCTAAACTCACGCTGGACGGAACACCTATTCCAGTTGTTGGGGAAACAAAGTTTTTAGGTAATATCTTCGACAGAAAATTGACTTTTATTGCACACCTAAAGAACTTGAAAGCTAAATGCTTCAAATCTCTAGATCTACTTCAAGTAGTAGCGCACACTGACTGGATTGCTGATAGAAAAATGATCCTCAGTTTATATAGAACGTTTATTCGCTCCAAACTAGGCTATGATTGCGTTGTTTATGGTTCAGCTAGGAAGTCCTATTTGAAGATGCTTGACCCAATTCATCAAGGAAAAAGACTCGCTCTGGGATCATTTAAAACATCCCCTTGTGAAAGCCTTCTCGTTGAAGCGAATGAACCACCTTTATCACATCGTAGAGAAATGCTTTCCGCACAGTATGCTCTCAAATAAAGGTCAAACCTTCTGATCCCTGCTTTTTCGGCTGTTATTAAACCCAAATACAAAAGCTTATATGAAAATAAACCAAACTCCACACCTACCTTTGGCTTTAGAATATTATCCAGCCTTGACAGTACCAAAATTGATCTTTCCAAAATTCAGAAAACGTCCATCTCCAAAACACCTCCCTGGCTACTTAAACAACCAAAAGTACTTTTTACGTTACACGATGGAAACAATTCATAGACAAACCCTTCCATCTTCCACAACTCTTATCATGAACTCCTCACCCAACTTGAAAACTACACAAGAATTTATACTGATGGATCAAAAGATGAGGAAAAGCTGCAGCAGCCTTCGTTAGTGGAAAACACATAACAAAAGTTCGCTTGCCAAATGGTACATCATTTTTTTTCTAGCATAAATCAGAGCAATAGACCTTGCTCTACACTATATTGAAAACAAACGTATTTTAAATACCATCATCTTCTCCGACTCACTATCAGTACTTCAATCGCTGCACAATAGAAAACTGGAGAACCCATTATTAACCAATATTCTCCTCAAAAATACTAAGCTGAGTACCTCCCACAATATAGTATACTGTTGGTTACCCAGCCATATTGGCATTAAAGGTAATGAAATAGCAGATCGCGCTGCTAAAACGTCTCTATCCCTTGAACCATCTGATTTTAAATTACCGTATACTGACTTTAAACCTAGTATCAAAGAATCTTTACGTCTGAAGTGGCAGGCATCATAGAATGATGCAGTGGATAATAAACTTCATGCAATCAAGCAAACCCTAGGAGAATGGACTCCTTCCTACAGAAACATCCGTAGGGAGGAGGTAGTCATAGCAAGAATTCGAAGTGGTCATACTTACATAACCCATTCGCACATTCTAAAAGGAGAGGACCCACCAGAGTGCATTTCTTGCAATGAACCATTCACTGTTAAGCATTTTATGATGGAGTGTTTCGATCTCAAACATACACGCGATTAGTATTACAACGTTCATGACATGAGGGAGCTCTTTGATACAGTGAGCGTGTCTTGTATTATAGAATTCCTGAAGGAAGTAAACATTTATTATAAGCTATAGCTTTTATGCTATCACCTTGAGAAGTTTAATGTCATGTATATACCGTCCTTAATTTTAATGACGTTTCATCTGTCTTCATTAACATACACCATTTACATTCCCCGTTGATTGGGAAGCTTTATTTCTTTATTGCCTTTACCATCTTATCGTTTACTTCAACTGTTTGGTTTCATATCACAGGTCGGTACGAAACCTTTTACCACCTGTAAATGATCAAAGATATAACCGTTTGTATGGCACCAAATAGCCTGACAGTGCTAGTGCGCCGTAAAAAATACAATCAACCAACCAACCAACCAACCAACCAACCAGCGCACCATTTAAATGTCATCTATATACGCGCACGTATGATCATGACAGTTTTGTCCCTCAAAGCAGGGAAGCATTCTTTTATAGGATTTCCAGTTCAGACACTTAACAATGATTATGTGGTCGCTTTTTCAGTGTCAGTTCTTGTTGGAGGTTTTCTTGTTGCTGTTTTGTGTCCTAAAAGAAATAACCAATACGAGAGGACGATCAGCAACATATAATTAATGGAGTACTTGAAGATTAAAAGGAAATATAGTTGAATGATAGGTTATTCACACTCGCTGATTACCAATGTTTACCCTTACTGTATAATAAGCAAAATAAAAACGATCAGCGACATATAATTAATTAATGGAAAGCTTCAAGGCGACTAGGTCATATATGGCATATCTAGCTAATAGACGACTTATTTTTTCTACCGTTTCGTGTCACAATTAAGTTTATTTTGGAACTTTTGAAACCAAAAGCACACAGACCAATGAGGTTAAATACTTTAGAAAATAATATCATATATTTATTCCTTTACAGGTGAAGACCTTACAAATATAGCGACATTCTGTGAATGGGACAAATTTTCAATTTCGCGAAGGAAATTGTGAAATGATTCCTTATATACGTGTTGAAAATACCTTTTGTAAATATCAAAATATTTTCGACAATTTTTGTGTAATAAAACGAATTAGTAATGTGCTTTTCTGTTGAGTTCTAAGAAGTGGTCTTCTATTTTGATTACTTTCATTTGACCAATATTAATGAATTTCTCTTAAAGAAGCCAGTTCGAGTCAACATCTTTCTACAGCTGATTATGTGATAGTAGGTGAGTAATATAAACAACATGGCGCGAGAACACAACTTGAATAACAAATAAAGTTATATTAAGGACATAAAATATAAAATCGGCTTTAAATGTATACATGTAAAGGACACATGGTACTAATGGTATGGAAAAATGGGAACCAGCCTGGAAATGGGGAACATTAAATAGAGTATATATGGGTTTGGCTGGCCAGGATTGGTTAATAATGTAAGTTATGTTTTAGGAAAAAGAATCATTTGAGAGCTTATCCTAGTTCTAAGTGAAAAAAATAGAGACATTGGTTTATTAATGGAATTCCAGTCCTTTTAACAGTCTTTAGTTTGGAACATTCATTACTAAAATTAGCACCTGACTCTTTGATGCGGAATTGAAAGCACATGTTTCAAACACATGCAGGTCCAGAAAATGCCGCGGCTCATATCCTTTCCTCTACACAGAATCTGACATCCACGTTTCATCTATAATGATAAATATAGGTTTGATCATAGGCACTCAGAAATTTCAAGTCATTGAATTTTTAATATCATGGTGTTTGCATAGGTTTACTATGGAAACTGAATTAGTACCGTGAGTCCTATAGTGTAATTTGTAATTTGCTTCAAGCAAATATAAAACTGGGTTAAAGGGCAACGATATTAAAGCCTGAACGAACACATATCTTAGGGATCGAGAAGAGAAAAATCCA
>JAECUM010069145.1:0-29824 GCA_016617855.1 Megalonaias nervosa
ATATATATATATATATATATATATATATAATTTAGAATGGTCAATCAAGGGTTCACTTCACAGTCTTCATATATTGCAAAATAGAAGTTTGTATTCATACATATTATCAATTATCAACACCAATAAAAAAAAATAACTTAATTTTCTCACCTTCTAGAGCAAACCCTTAGCTTTATTTTAATGTATCCAAATGGCAATGTAATAATATAAACATCTTTCTCATGCAGGAAATATTCGCTTACCATTTCTTTATAGTCACATTTAAGTGTCTATATACAGGATTTTAACTGAATTAAAATTTAAAAGTCAATCATCTATTTCAAATTGTTACAAGTTAGAGGTATCTCTACCGATCGAATCAAACACCTGCGTGAGCGAGGCTTGAAATCCATTGTTATTTCTCCTATTTCCATGGACATCATTACAACAGACGATGTCAGCTGATTGACTCTTAAACGCGCAAATACTACAAATAAATTTTCTCTAATCACATAATAACCAAACATCACAAAACCCTAATTTCACACTTGGATGGTTTTTCATGTTTCACTTTTGTATGATTCACCAGTAAGCCTTTCCAAGTTGAATATTAGTACTTCACGCATTGCAATACAAAACACGGCCAATGCACCAAATACAAAGAATTACTCCTATCTCAAGTTGCTAAGCGAATATACTTAAAACTTTGCAGATAATTCCTTATTTTAAGAAATTTGTTTGGGTCCATTATACGAAACAAGTCCATGCTATCATAACGTCTCTTGAATACTGTATATTGTGAGAAAGATCTTCCTAACACCAACTCCCGATAATCATCACATAATCCTGAACACGTATAAAGTTAATAACGGAGACGTAAATACAGACAGCACTTATACTATATTTATTAGAATATATATCTCTCACATAGATATTTTAATACGTTTTAACCTGGTCTTAATATTTGCCTTTTTATGCAAGCAAATTTTTGGGTAAATTATATATGGCTTCTTTTACATTCGGAATGAATATCGTTGGTACCGTGAGTTTTTAATTACTTTTTCTCAAGTGAAGTCATATCAAAACTCTCTCTTTTGGTACAGTTTAGCGCCCATTCAACTCGCCTTTCTACTTGAGTTGACGTTTGTTATACTGATATTGAACGTGCAACCCAAACGTAATATAAAATGCATAATAATGGAAATTTTAACATAGATCTTTAAAATCAAAAACATAAACGTGGGGGGATATAATTGTCTCTCATGACCTTACCCAATTTAATCTGTAAATTCAAGTCTTTGTACACGGACTACATTTTGTCAAAAAACGGGTAACACCTACTTTGATTAATCACATTTACGCAACTTATCCACAGTCCCTATCGGAAATGGACTATACATTGCTTGGTTATAATTGGCCAATATCCGGTCTGCATGCAGCGAACTCAGTTTGTCTTTTGATTGCAAGACTTATATTCCAATCTTGTTTTGTACATATATTTGCCTCTTCTTTAATTGTTTTAACTTAATGATACTGTAGCAAAGTAGGGGTTTGTATTATTTCCATCAACGCTTCGGTTTAGAGCTTTGTTAATGTTTTTTTCATTATTTGTTTGATTCAGGGTAGCAGGTGATAGGAACATATTTCTCAAACCAAGTAATTTGTCTGATTTCTAAAATTATACGTCATAATGTTCAGAAGGTGTCGGTAACCTATGGCACGCCAGACTCATTGGAAAGGCACTCGGTACGTGTTGTAGTTTTGTTGCTGTTGTTGTGGGGTGTAACGCCATTTTCTAGCACTAGATAGGTTATACATGGCAGCTAGTATAACTGGTGGAATAAGAACTTCTCGTGGATCGGTGGTTCTTCCTAGGGTTTTCCCTCGGAAAATCCTAGGAAGAACCACCGATCCACGAGAAGCTCCTGGCAAGCTTTCTCACGTACTCACGTTAGCCGAACCCGAGACTCGAACCCAGGCAGACAGAGGTGGTGAGATGACAGTGATCAGGAACGGTGAGCGCTTTAGACCACTCTGGGCGCCCTTGTAGTTTTGTATTGTGCGTCCTGAAAGTGATAATTAAACGGAAGGGACGAGTATGGCTTGGCACACAGCACTCTGCAACTGAGCGGACCTAGCACAGCAGTTCTAAACGGTTGATGATGCCTCATGTACCTTATCCACGGGAATGTATGGTTACAAGAACTAGTTTCGTAAAATGGACCCTCCCTAATTTCTTAGCATAAGGAATTTTTAGCATATTCTAAAGCAGGGGTCTCAAACTCAGATCACTCTGAGGGCCACATGAGGGCATTTTCGATGGTCCAAGGGCCACGCCACCTTTACTATCTCTCATGACACCTTATTACGCCGATCATTTTGCGGGCCACAGGATACGGCTTGGCGGGCCGAGTGCGGCCCTCGTGCCGCGTGTTTGAGACCCCTGTTCTAACGTATTATTCTTGGTCATTTTTGGCCAGAAATTCTGTGTATTGGGTGTGTAGATCCTGTTTAGTAGTACGTGGCATGAAATACTATTCTGCGACTTATAAAGTTGTTCTGAGAAGTTATACGAGTGTGAATCAAGAAATAAAGACATAAACAGCAACATGCAAATGTGAAATTATAGTCTCTTGAATGTCTAAAGTTGATTAGATGAAAAATTAGTGTGCTATTTGCGCTTTTAAGAAACCTTCAGTTGATAACAAATATTGTCTTGAGGTTCTATGAAACAGGGAAAGTATCCACCTCAAGCCAGCCTCACGTAGGTGTTGTTAGATTTGGTTGGTATTGAGAGGCTGTAAAATGCTAGAAAATATATTAATTTATACATGCTTTATAGATGTTAATGACATTTTGTCCATAGCCTTTATCGGAGATAGGACACGGAATATATTAAATGCCAATTTAAGAACTAGAATTTTACTCATTCATATCATGAAGCAGGCCTGAATGCATTTGTGTGAATTATTTCAATTTCAAAGTAAATACTTTAACAACAACAACAACAACAACAACAACAACAGCAACAACAACAAAAACACAATGAAAACAACAACTAGAAAACTAAGTTTGCATCTTTCTTTGAGAAATTCTGCAGTTCTGTCTATAGCTAGCTGTGTATAGATAGTATATCCACAAAGTTTTATGTATTACTGTCATGAAAGTGGATTTTTGCTTTTACTTATAAAATTTTATAAATAATGTTGCTAGACACACTAAATAGAAAGATGTATAGAACTGTTTCCGTGCTCAGCCGGATATTGCACAAATGGCACATTTTAATGGATGTTTATGAATACAGTTTTGTTTCCTTTTTACCTAAGAATCTATTAAATTTATTCATGTAATATTTTAGACTAAATTGAAATTTGAAAAAAAAATTAAAAGAAAGACAACCGAAATGCTAAAATCGGTCTCGCATTATTTTTAAATATCCATCAGCATTCTACTCAGTATAAAAGCTACTTTTCCTGAGACCTATCCGAAACCCTGTTACAGATGCGCATCTGATACAGTTTTAGATTGCTTGCTGTCTAACTTACTAACTAACTAACAACGGTTGAGAGTACAGACTACTACAGTTATACAAGAAAAACAACATAACATAACAAATATTTTTATTGCGAAAAAAATTGATTACGGTGTGTAAAAACACATAATTAGTACCACAACTTGATCCGGGCACAATGCATCCCGTCACAATTGGTAGCTGAAAGGCATTGGATCCTGTTCGACCCCTTGGAGTCTCACGAGATCCAATTTTCATCAGCTATCAAGCTCAAAGCGATACGAGCACCCACATAAATAAACTGTACTAAAACACAGTATATGTTATGTACCCATCATCATACTACAATGTATTAAACCAATTTTCCCCGAGGCAGATTGCTGGCTGTCAGAGTTGACGTCACTAAAGGCCGGTTGGGAGAACAAAACAGTACAGTTATGATATGTAATGTATAGTGTCCGTAGATGGATGGAATGAAAGTAAACGAACAACAAAATAAAAATTTGTCTTTCATTATGAGTTAATTATCTGGGTAATCAACTTATCATCAGTACAGTAACTTAATCCGGATGCCTGTGTCGCGTCTCTTTTAGCAGCTTTAGAACATCTGATCACGCTCGATTCTTCTATCTCGCGAGATCCGATTTTCCGCCGCTATTAAATCGACGCGATACAAGCACGTAGATGAAGTCACTGTAATGAATGCCTGTGTCGACAAAGCATGTTGAAATACAACTATCGTTAACTACATGGTGTCTCTCTGTTGATATTATATACACTTTGAAGAAGATGGCGTTTACCTTGTTTCATGTTAGACAACACAATAAAACAAAACAATTGTATTTTTAATTGTCTATGAAAAACAATATATTCCAAATATAGTAGAGAGCTATTTTGTCTATACAACTCTGTGATACACAGTTAGAAGATTTTTATATTTTTAAGAGGCAGTCGTTGGCTAATAAATTTGTTTTAATTTTAGTCTTTTTCTACTGATAATAAATTGTATTTGTATACGCTGGCTGTAACTTTTTATGAAAGTCCATAACATGTTCTTTGTGTTATTGCATCCTATTAGTATGCCACAATTGTACGTTTATATCGTCCATTAGTCTGCATCGATTCTAACAACTGCGCTGAAAAGTACGCTCCTCCTGAAAGTTGGCGTCTATATTACTTGTCCATGGTTATCTCGTAGAAGTGACGAATCACTAGAACAAAGTTGGAGTGTTTATAACTAGTCCTGATTATCGCGTAGACTGACCTATAACTAGAACATAGAACTCACAAACATGGAGATTATTACCACGGGAATACGAGATAATTTATGAAATGATTAGTGATGCTCTGTCTGATGCTACACATACGGTCAATGTCGTCAGCGTTGGGTCGAGAAAAAGTAAAATAAATGATGACAATTACTAGAACTATATACAAAAATACCGTACGTTCAAAAGCGCCATCTTGAAGTAGTTTTATTATATAAGCCACAATAAGAACGTTAATACGCCCGAGTGATATTGATGTACAATAACAAACAGTAGTTCTTTGAAATGGTACACTTGGATCCAGGCACGGCCCTAGGATGTGCGGGGCCCAAGGCAGCAAGCGATGAGCGCAGGGCTCCAAGCAAACAAATTGCATTGCGAAGAAGCGCGGGGCCCAAGGCGGTTGCCTCGTTCGCCTTGCCCTAGGGCCGGGCCTGCTTGGATCCAGCCACTTATTAATATAACACTAAATCTCTTAACATAAATATAATGATGTCATGTCCACACACACACACACACACACACACACACACACATCTTCGCCCAATGGCTGCCAAAAATGACATGTCACCCCGTTCAGAATGATTTGTGATGATTTGATTGAGTATAATAGGTTTGGGGAAAACAACGTAGAATTAGCAGAAAGGCCTTAGACGCTCCCAGTAATGCTTTGACATTGTATAATGGTAGATCCCTATTATCGGCGTCTTTCATCGTGTAGAATTATCAAATAGAAAAAACATAAGTGTATTTTTCTCCTATTTTTCTCATCCCATTTTGGGACCGTACATTGTACAAAATCCGTCATTTTGCTTGAAATGACCGTGCAGTCAATGCACCTCTCTATTAGTGGCTGGTCACACTATTTATATTGAAGATTGTTATTTTTCTCATTCATCTATCTCTTCTTAAATAATTACGACTAGACAGTAGAAGCCAGCTATTTTCATAAATTGTATTAAGGGAGATCAGGTCGACCGGAACATCGCTCGTCACTCCGTAAACTCCAAAGAAACTGTAGGAGCAGTAGTTTGTGTCCAATTTATGGAACATGTTTTCCAGAAGTAAATGTGCCTTTCGTAAACAAGTGGTCAAATTTATTTACCGTAGCAGCTGGTATGATATAGCTATCTTACTTATAAATAATCTGAACATGACGGATGTAAAACCGTCCAATGATATTTTCGTGTCAGAGGGAAATGACGGGGTGGTTTTGCGATTATAGATCAGGACATACATCTTCACTTTTATCTTTAGTTATATCAAGTTATATTAAACACTAATTGAGTCGAGTAAATATTATATCAAGTTATATTAAACACTAATTGAGTCGAGTAAATATTATATCAAGTTATATTAAACACTAATTGAGTCGAGTAACTCAGTAATCAGATAGTTTGAACATGTACGAACCGTTGTCTGTAAATCTGATATTATCGGTTATGTTTCTTTCCTTAATTTTAGGGAAATGGCCTTAGTTGATTTTGCATGTAGCAGCTTTCTGTCGATCTAAATATCCTGAACACTTAAAGGCACTCACTAGAAAGAAAGACAACTCATGCTGAATACATTACAATGTTGAAGCCTACTTCTTGCATTTCCTTCGAATGCAGTGGTTTATATCTGATATCTGTCAAAAACTGAGAGCTGCTCTATCAACTGTCGTTCTTCGTCACAATTTCCAAACCTGTCCCTTTGTGTCATTTTGTCCTGTAATCCGTGTGCCTGATTTGTATTAATTCCGTTAACTGCTGCCCCTTTGTGTCGTTATCTTTCTCTTATACATTGTTGTTTGAAAACTAAATTTCCAGATTAATATCGACAACAATTGTAGAGATCTCCCAGAGAACAAAGAGATTTCAATTGCACGGGTTCTGATATCCTTTTGATTACCACTATTTTGGTCCCTTTCTTAGAAGTCTGTTCGTAATGGATATATTAACTACAACTACTCTCAAAGCTTGCCAACCAACACAACAATTCAGGAAACATTGTGGCCGTACATGATTAATACGATCTATTTTATGAAAATTTCGACTTATTACAACGAATATGTCTAAATTAAAAACTACATAAAGTAACAAAAGTAATGTCTTAATGTCTTAATAATACGTAGCCACATTGTTTATTACTTTATGCCATGGGATTAGTGTCGTAACAAAACTGAAATCCATAAACAAACATTTTTTATCGCTATTACATTGATGGGAACAAAATAACTGAACAGGAAATAAAATATCCTAACAACAGCAAACGCAAGCACGTTTCCAGTACTGCACCCATTTCTCAAATAAAAAGAAATACTCAAACAAATGTATAGGTTTGGTAACAAACATGAAATCAATTAAGGACATTGGAGCTCTAGAGCTAAGAAGGAAGCCCTTGAACGTAACATTTCAAGAAGTTCCGCTTCAACAGGCACTTAGCTGTAATCGAAAAGGGCTGGATTTTTATTGGTAGTCTATTTAGATTAGCAGTAAGTAGAGGGTGTAATTAAGTCCTACCTCTGTCTCTTTTAATGCAACAAGTAACTGAAAAAGAGAAAAGTCTAAATCGATATCTGTTTTCATAGCAACGTGTTAGTAGAGACACAAAAAGCTCCAAGAGTGGGATACCTGTTCAATATCAATTTGTTTAATTATTTAAAATGAGAAGTGGGAAGTCTCTCAAACTCATAGACTAAGCGTAACTCAATAGACGGCCATGCCGTTGACAGTCAAAAATACTTTAGCATGTCGCCCAATACTTAACAGAAAAATAAAAAGATAACATTGCCATAATGGAACATAGAAACTAACGCAAATAGTTTTAAAAGGCACATTTTGTTAACATTTGAAGTGACCATAGACGACACCTTTTCACAGAAAAGACCAAGCCATTTAAGGCGGCACTCTACAGTTTCGTATTTCGCATAGGGTTAGATGTTTGAAGATAAAGAATTTCACAGATTTTCCTCTGGTTATCATTGCAATTTCAAAAAGACATTGCATATATTGGGCATTGTTAAAATAACTTTAATTCCCTTTTTGTTGGTGTTTGAATGATGGGTGTAATTAGGGCTATAGTGTAGGCAGCTTGACTTATTTACTTCAGATGTGCACCAATTAAAACAAAACTGCTAGCTCTTCTTGGTCATTTTCTCTTCTTTGACTTCAGAGGTAAATTCTAAGAAAGAGACAATACCTTTTTTATGTCATATATTTTGTAATTCATTAATTGCACTTTCAGAAGCTGTATTGTCTAGTCTGGCAATATTCGTTTTCCATATTTTAATAATTGCCAAAGATAGTGTATCTTAGATTAATTCAGTCTAATTTTATTAGCACATGTTGGCAGCCATTTTCGTTAGTTGTGTGCTTAAATCATTTCAAATTTCCACAAGCACAATATCCAAAGACATTTCAGCAAAAGTACATGAACGTAAAATAGAGGTATTCCAACATTGTTTCCATTGTGCATGTTGAAAACGCAAAGAACTTCACCCTACACATGTCACACTCTCAGAAGTACATAACAACTGAAGGGTTCCCCCTAATGACTCGAAAGCTCACAGAATAACGCACATTTTTTCTTGGGTTTGTAATTGACGTTATTTTAGATCTGGTTAGGAATATATTCTTTTTGAGTCGCATCATCTTGAGGTGTGGTCGGATCTATGTCGAGCACAGCAATCAATAACCTATACTTGCTATGTTCTAGAGCAAATTCTATACATGTGGAAAATAAGCAAATATCGCAAACAGACCAGGTTATTTTTGTTTTATTCCGAAAGAGATTTAGATTAGGTTATATCTATTTATTAATCATCTATCTACGCCCATACATCGCTGGTTCAAGTATATTAATGTAATTTGCAAAACCATTCGCATGCATAAAAACCTTAAATCCTTTATTTTTTGTATCGTGAAACAAGGTTTAGCCATACCAGGTAATCTTCTAAGCTCAAAATTTTAACTCAGTTTCAAAAACTTACTCACCTCTTTTTATTTTATTATCCATCCAATATATCGCAACGATTAAAATATCCCACCTTACATCTATTTTGATTCTGTCGGTGAAAGCAGCATTCACGATCATGACAGCGATGGTCAGTTCCATGAAACGAGCAGGGATATAAGTTAATTACCAAGCATATCCATACCAGAAGGTTTTGAATGGTGATCTGAAAGCGTCCTATCTCAACATATTGTGACGTAGAGACGAGATCAATATAATGCTACAACTATGAAACTCAGTCATGGGTATGTGAGAGTCATTACTTTTAAGAATTTTGTCTTGTTCATCAAAATATAAATTCAGTTAAAGTTTAAATGATTAAGTGAAATACAGTCAAACCTGTCAACAATGGCTACCTATGAGAAAATTCAAAAAGTTCCTTTCTACACAGGTGACTCTGTACATAGGTTCAACTTTTAAATTCATTTGTGTCAAATACCATTCAATAACATTATTGTTGTTGTTGTTGTTGTTATTATTATTATTATTATTATTATTATTATTAAGACTGTTTGATGCACAATATTCAACAAAATCATTGCATACGCTTATTGTTTGCTTAGGAAACGTCTGGCCACTGAACACAGAAGGCAGGTGACCATTACATACAGAACATGTATAAAGGAAATTTAGCTGGGGGGGGGGAGATTAGAATGAATATCGTGAATGGATGACCTCTGAGTAAAGGTGTGTGTGTGTGTGTGTGTGTGTGTGTGTGTGTGTGTGTGTGTGTGTGTGTGTGTGTGCACTCACATAATCCAATTCAATAGTTTATTTCCATCATCAGGTACAGACTTATAGAGTACATACTACAAAATACTACGTGGCTTTCAAATGCTCTAAGGTCAATATTAAACAGAAAGTAAAGAAAGGTAATCAACAAATGCATTAAAGAAGAAGATGGATAAATATAAAAGTATGTGATTAAATTCCAGTATAATGATAATTATCTATATACTAATTAGATATTTAATAAACAGATTTAGCTATTATACATACAGTTTTCTCATTACTGGAAGTTAACATTTAGTTGCACTTATGCATAGATGGTTTACTTATAAGTACTTTGTCCGGGCCGGTGGTCTAGTGGTTAGAGCGTTAGCCTCGGATGCGGGAGGTCGCGGGTTTGAACCCCGGCCGAGTAATACCAAAGACTTACAAAAATGGTACTCTGCATAAAAATGGCGCTCAGCATTAAGAGGTTAGTGTTAGGACTTTTCGGCCTGGCGTTAGGATAATGTGACTGGGTGGGACATCATGCTACATGTCTGCGGCATGATGCCCCGATGCTAGATATCACTATAAACTGCCACACTGCAAACATCGTAGCGATATGACTGAAAATGTGTTAAAGGTACGTTAAAAATCCAAACACACACACACACACACACAATTACTTTTTCAAACGAAGTTTGCACGTACGTTAGTATATATTAATCCACTGAAAGAAAACAATTATCATCTTCAGTATCATATGTAGCACATGCAATAATAACAAGCGGATGGCATATACCATATTTTCCATACCACAGATGGTCAAGAATGATTAGTTTTTCAGAGTATCTTCAGCCATTTATAGAAATAACATTTATTTTTATTTAGCTTATATCCATATCAAGGCACGAATAGTAGTAAAACAAAGGAATTTGGAGTCTTTGATGAATTTAATTAAGAATTATGAATGATATATTACTTTTATCCCTTTATTTTGGCTTTCTCTCAAGTCGTCTTGTAATGCGTCTCTGTGACTCTCAATACTAAGCTATGGCTTAATTTTGTGATGGGGTAATTTACTGCCTTCCTTGCCAAATGATTGTTCATCCATGTTGACAGTATGCAGTAAATCAGATAAAAACCTAGCTCAAAGCGTGTTTAGATCTTTACTGATACACTCAGAGATTTATAACCCTTTGTCAGGTGTACACGAAAAATGCATTTGAAATGACTACCTACATCCGCCATGTTTAGATGACTGAACTGTTTTAACACAGTATGAATTGTGTACACCATTTTCCTATGTTATGTGAAATATAACGACCTACTAATGAAAACTAAATTCTTTCGGATTAAAACTGTTGCATTTATTATGCAGTTCGCGTTATTAAAACAGACCAAAAGGTAGTCAAATTTTTTAATTTTTCACACCAAATTCCTCTTAGATGGACATAAGATGACGGTTTCTCTGGAGTCTATTTTTCCAGATCTAGTGAAGTGAACTGTATTGAATATAAGGTTTCCTATGTAACTGATAGTTTTGTACTTTGTCCTCATCTGTAAAAGGTGCATCTAGTGTTTCAAAAGTGTGGTGAATTATTACGGCGTATTGAACAATGTGTCAATTTTTTGACGTGTTTAAAACTGAGATAATGTAATTTTCCGCCACAAAGAACCCTTTATTTGATAGTTTTTATACACTGTCAAAAGAGATATGCCATAATTAATATTTAGTCATGTGTTTCAAATGTTCGTTTGGTATCGCACGTAATATTCATAGTGTGTTTATGGGCTTTCAACGTTTTGATAATCTCTATTAATTTCAAGCAACAATTTAAAAACTTTTGCTCTGTGTTTCAGGTGAAGTTTATTGAAAATGAAAATGCTGACACATTTCGCTGTACCTCTTTTCCTGTTTTACCAATTTACCATCTGCATATCTACAGGTAAGTCGACATCTTACCAGAACATATTCACACGGAATATATTATATTAGACATGGTTGATTGGCCACGGATTATAACATAACGACTAGCACACACACACACGCATACGAACACACACACACACACACACACACACACACACACACACACACACACACACACACATATATATCCAGTCGATTATGTTTGGGTTTTCTTTTTGTACAAAATTATATTCCGTGCTCATCAAGAATTTATATCAGTTTCTATTATCTCAATGGCTTTTATTTTACTCAGAAACAAATTAACGACATATATGTAAGATATAAATTGACACTATTATCTTGATCGTAAAAGAGAAAGGAAACGTAGCAGTAGTAGTAGTAGTTGCAGCAGCAGCAGTAGTAGTAATAGTAGTAGTAGTAGTAGTGGAGTATTAATATTGGGCATTGAGGTTTTCTGGTTTTTGCATGCTTTGTGTTTTCATTAAATTCGAAAACAACTCGGAAAATTATGTTATTGATTTCAACTGTTTAACATTTTAGCAAAGCTTTCGTTCATCCTCTTTTCATTTTCCTATTGAAATGGATTATTATAAAATTACATGAAATCACCGAATCCTATCAGCACTCGGTTTTATGAATTACTCATTGCTTTGCGAAATTCAGTGATTTGTTTTGTTGTTCGTTGCATCTGAAGTACATTTTTCTTCAAATATAATCCGATATGATGTGGTTAATTTAATTCAATCAACTTTTTTAAAAAAAAAATTGGGTTATCAGGAAGAGTGTGTCTATGCGCTTGATTAATTGCCACTTTGTACGCTTGAAAGCCCTGAATTTTCTGTTTGATATTTTGCACAGACATTGTATACCTAATACCAAATATTGATTAAAGTTTCAATTCCGATACTATCTTAGTTTGGGCCATCAAATTTACTTTTATGGTATAATTTTAGGCAATCCCCATTTTAAATATAGTCAAGCACATGTTCTCATAAAATTCTTTGGTACAATTAAAGAGTTTTACTCTACCTTTAATTGGCTCAATTTATTACAGTTACATCTGAACCTGAATGTGAAAAATTAGATTCTTCATACTTAGTAAATAAATCCAGGTAATAGTAAAGAAGTAGTAGTGGAATATATATTACCCCGGATATCCTAGTTATCATTCTTACAAACTTCTATCACAAAGATTCATCTAGCTTACCTGCAGCTGATTTGCAACGCTTTTGCACAAGATACCATGGTTTTTATTTAACTTGTTGTCAAAATGATAGAACATAGTCATAAGATACCGCATTTCCTTATTGACACAGTACTTTAATCATTTACACCCGTGTAACCTAATTGCTAGCTTTAACAATCCGCCTGTCGTCCAATCAAAGGTAATTTAACTATAATCCCTTTTTCACCAGGGTCTGACAGCTTTGTCCAAGACACCCAAGCGAGCCAATCTTCTGAACGCAATGGAGAGATAGAAGCTTTCAGCGATCAATCAGAAGCGGTGGCGCATCAAAAGCAAAGGCGATCTTACATCCCGCAATTCATTGGCAAGCGAAAAGCGCTGCAGGATGATAGCGATGCTCTAGACATGACAGAAATTTTGCAAAATATATCAGATGAGGAAGAAGAAGATTTCAATAACAGAATGTCCATATTTGACATCCTGCAGAAATATCAACAACAGCCTGTTAACGCGCTTAATTCTGCTTTAGATGAGACAAATATACATCTTATTACTGCAAGGGCGGCGCCTTTACGTGGCGACGAAGATTTTGAAAGTATTGACGAGTTTGACGATGTAGAAACTGTTGACAAACGTGGCTATCGACCAATGTTTGTAGGAAAGAGAGCATTTGCACCACCGTTTATCGGAAGACGTGCATACGTTCCTCTTTTCCTTGGACGGCGAACATATGCACCCTCTTTTGTTGGTAAAAAGGCATCGCCTATGTTCAGCGAGAAGGAAAAGTATCGTGTAATGTCCGTGGGAAAACGGGAAGATGAAGAAACTCAGGAAGAAGAAGAAGAAGAGGAAAAAAGGGCATCACTTATGTTTGTCGGGAAAAAATACATACCAAATTTTATCGGTAAAAGATATATCCCACGCTTTGTTGGAAAAAGGCACTATATTCCACGTTTTATCGGAAAGAGACCTATCCCTAGTTTTGTAGGGAAAAGATACATTCCTCGTTTTGTCGGTAAAAGAAGTGTTCCTAGTTTTGTTGATGAGAGACGTGTACCAAACTTTGCTGGCAAAAGATATATTCCCAGTTTTGTCGGGAGGAGGATGGTTCCGAGCTTTGTTGGTAAAAGATATATTCCCAGTTTCGTGGGTAAACGAAAAATTCCAATGTTTGTTGGGAAAAGAAAATTTCCCCTTTTTGTCGGCAAGCGTCGATTGTCTCCATTTGATGAAAAACAAGATTCTCCTCTTGTTATTGGCAAGAAATCAGACGATGTCTCCGCTGTGGAAAACATAGAAACCAAAGGAAAGATATCAACAGAAGTTAAAAGCCGACGGAGGAGATCGGTATTGGATGATGACCCTATGTTCAAGGAAGACAAGAAGGCATGGGGACGTTATTTTCCATGGGATACAAAGTCAAAGATAAGTCCAGATAGCATTTACCACGTGTCCAAAAGATATGCCATTCAATTCGCTGACCGCAACAATATTTATGATTTGTCAGACATTTTGAAAGCACTTAAAGCACTTGACTATGCGCGCGGAGGATCCGTCATGGCCGCCAAAAGAATAAACCCTCCACTTTTCGTCGGAAAAAGGACGAATAACTTGGAACCATCTGCGATATACGAAACGAACAGGCGTTTTCTTTATTCCCCGTCCTCACAAGAAATTGACTTTCTAACTTTGTCTAATTTGTAATGGATTGATAAAACGGCCAAATGTAGCATGAGAGGGAGCAAGGTTTCGTTTTTGAAAGGGAAATTGGTACTAACCTTTAAACTTTCACATGGATTACTCATTGTACAGGAAAGGCAAAATGTATAAAATTAATAAAAAGTATATTTAACAGTTACTTTAATTAGATGTCTATTTTTGCAATTCATATTATGTAAAAGAAAACAACTAAAATTAAAACTGCTGTCGGTATTAACCATCAATTTTTTTTTCTTCAAAAAAGCAAATAACATCGAATGGGCGTAACATATAACATACAAAAGATACGCTTATGTAAGATAAGGACTTCGATAAAACAATGAATTATAGTCAATCTGTAATCAAAATATCAAACATTCGTGAAATAAATCACAATGTTTCTAAAATTATCGTTGGAATTCCTTTTGCTGTTTTTCTGTAGCTTTTCAAGTTTTGACAAAGACTTGTCAGGCGATCCATCTTATTCAACAGTAACAAATTATTATCATAAAGACAGATGATATATACTTATAATACATAAATATTGGTACAATATTTCAAACACAAGACCCAAATGATACTGTAGTACCGTATGTACAACTACAGGATAAATTGATCATACATTGTATGTTCAAGAAGATGGAGTGACCCAAGGATGCCGTCAAATCCAAACGAAAGGAGACAACAAGATTTCGACCATGATAGATGGCAACACATGATGATATTCGCCAAACAACATTAATGGTTTCCTTCATATCAGCGGTCTCGATTCGAGCCTGTATTCAAATTTGTTGTGTTTTTTTATAAGGAAAGTGAAATGAAATGCGACGATATATTTAATATAATATAAGGTAAGGTAAGGCAGCTTTCCAGCTGAATTGTTTTGTTTGTTTTGATTTTGTTCACTACCCCACATGCTCGCAACATATGTGAAATATGAATAAATAACAATTTAAATCTGCAAGGTTTACAACGTTTTAAGTACTTTATGCCATAAAGAAATAAGCAGTCACTATTAAATAACTTTTCGTTTATCTTAGTCCCCTAAACACACAATGTAAATATTCACATAATCATCTCATGTACCATTTACGCTTTTGCAATACCCCCAGCAATAAAATATATGAATTCTGCACCTAATACTTACATTGAATCTTAATTGTCAGTTGTCCGTTTCAAGCAACACTTAAAGTAAGAAATATATGTCACATAAAAAATGATAGAAGGACAAGGATGTCCACGATTTAACGGTTGATCGAAAACAATTGGTCGTTCCTTTTCTAGGATTATAAGTTGATCGAAATCAATTGGTTGTTCCTTTTCTAGGACTGTCACTTGATCGAAAACAATTGGCCACTCCTTTTTTAGAATTATTAGTTGATCGAAAACAATTGGTCGTTCCTTTTCTTGGATGTCAGTTGAAAGTCTGAGTATAACCTTTCGTGATCAATCAATCAATCAATCAGTCAGTCTGGCAGACATACAGATAAAGAAGAACACTAATCGCATTACAGACCGAAGCAAATATCTATGTGCTGATTTTTCTATATATTTTCATAAGTTGTTGGTCGCATTAACCTATTAACCTAAGATCTATTTACTATATATATATATATATATATATATATATATATATATATATATATATATATATATATATATATACATATATATATACATATATATATATATATATATATATATATATATATATATATATCTATATATATATATCATAACACCATTTTTTAAAATATACTATGCTAGTGATATTTATCAATTACTTGTTTTTCTATTAAATACACTGTCAATTTAAACAATTGTCAGGAAGCCTCTTTAACGGTCGAACCTACCAAACCAATGTTCATCGGAAAGCCTGGACTGAAGCTTTGGCAATTTCTTGTTGCTACCATCTAGAGTCCAGATTATTAAAGTTGTATCGCGAAAAAGTATTCTTTAAAATATAAATGATAGAAGTGTATAATAGCAGTTGTTAATTTCCTAAAACAGCCACTAAAAGCCTCTCTGTTTCCAGATACCTAATCTAATTTAATAACAAAGGATAAAACGTGTCACATTCTATTGCTAATTACACTTTTAGTAATTATACTGTAGTTATTCTCCACTACGAAATGAACATGAAATATGTATGTCTTTTCATGTAACAGAAGGAGGGGGATGTATAATATATGCTGTATTAGAGGACTTTTACCTATTTATTTATATCAAGCAAACAATCAATTAAATTATGACAATTAAAGTATTTATTGTGCTATGCGCGTGACTGCGCGTTTGCGTATCTGTGTGAATATTATGTATTGCCCAGTAAAGAAATCCTCTACGAAATGTAGGGAAACCTTTATATTCTCTCCGTGCCGAATTTCAACTAGTGTACAATTATATATGTAAATATGTATTAAATATTCTATAATGATACAACTTTATCACCACAGTCGGGATATCACTTTTGGAAGTACTTTCTCTTTCCACTGAGGAGGTCTATCTGCCATTATGTATGTTTTTCAGACCTACATTTCCATGTTTAGGCTTGTTTTATTGTTTCTTCTTCTTTTCCTTCTCTCGATCTTCGTCGCGATGAAAAAGATCCTAAACTGTTTCAAGACTGTAAACCTTACCAGTATACATTTATGTAATCAATGAAAAGGCCTCATCAAGAATACATAATAATAAACCCCAAACAATACAAAAACAAATTTCAAGTATTAACTTTTTAAATTAGTTTTCCATATGAATCATGCAAGTTGTCATTGACTAAACTTACTATTTCGATATATTGTTACTATTTCGATATATTATTTCTATTCGATATATTCATATGCTGTGTCACACATTCAGTATCATACAGTATACCTGTTACACTCAACTACCAACGGTATACATTTTGTACGAAAACTCTTGATTGCATACAGTAATAAAATTGTTTAACTAGCAAGTTTTTCTGACATCACAAGCATAATCAAGTTTGAAAACGATGGAGAAATCTGCCATTGATTGGCGTCAATTTCAATCCGAAATTAAATGTAAATCAAACTTTGGATACAGCGTCTTTTACTGAAATAGACTGCAGACCCGCTAACGCACAAAATTCATGTCTGAATGCATTAAAAAAAAAAGTAGAATTCAAAATCGTTAAAAGTAAGCACACACGCATTAAAATATATTGTTTACTGTTGTAACACTCTGAAGCCTGTTGGAGCTTTCTGTCATCTTTCTATAGTGCGCCTACTCCATCAACTTTCACGTAAAGATGGCTGTGGATGTTTGTAAGAAAGGATGATATTTGATTGCAAACTGCAGTTTAAATATATTAAATTGCAATTGGTAGATATAAATTTCCTTCAGTTCCAATATAACTTGCAAATGATAGCATGGAATGGGGAAAAGGTGAACGTTGGCTAGGATTGGAATAGGTTCCTAAGAAGTCCCAGATTATTTATTTGAGATTGCCATATACGAAAAGAAATCCAGATGCTGCGACAATATGGCAATAATAATAAAAGGTCTGTTTTATTAAATAAAATAATGAGTATGACATTATATAATCATTAAACACGTGAAACATGTCAACAAAAGTTGATTGGTAATTCGTATTGTATTAGGATCATTTATAGAGAAAGCAGTGTGTGTGTGTGCGTGTGTGCGTGTGTGTGTGTGTGCGTGCGTGCGTGCGTGCGTGTGTGTGTGTGTGTGTGTGTGTGTGTGTGTCTGATATATAAAAACACTTTGGTATACTAGATTGCTATCTAAATGTATATAACTGTGAAAGCCAAAAATTAAACATGTTTGTAAATGTCTCATGTTAAAGCCATTCCGGTGCAAGGATATGTCTTTTAATTTCGTGATGAATTTTTTAATATTATGATTTTCACAAGTTCTCAAAATATCTATAGTTTTAGTGGATTTGTTTAGTTCAAATATGAAAGTATTTTCTTGTCGTCATATTCACTTTCATGCTGGCACATACCTCTACGCAGAATGAAATTGGGCAACTGAGCGATCCAAGTAATGGTGGAAATAATGCATCCCTGCAAAGTTATATCTGTCCAGCTGCGATTCTTTAGATTGGAACTGTTGATGTTCATGCATTCCGTCGTTGAGTAACGTGCTTCCAGGAAGTAAAGGCACTTATTTGAGTCACTATTCTCATCTCTGAAAGCATCAGCTTGAAAGCGCACACTGAAAGATGGATCATCGAATGAAATTGTTTTGTCGAAATTCTTGTAGTGTATCTTCAATGAATCGTTTGAATGATAGCTATTTCAACAAGCCAGGGGTCTAAAATTAGCACGTTTTAAGTTTGCGTCAAGAGAGAGCGGAAAAAAGACAAAAAAGTTGCATGGGTTTGATTTGAGGTCGTTGATTCCTCAATATTTTCAAAGACCTCAATCCGATAGTTGCTGTCAATGAGGGAATCTTTAAACGACACTAATATCACCAATAAATTTTACTTTAATCAAACCAATGCTCCCATATCCAAGAGACTCAAATTGCATACATGTATTTACTTCTCACTGGTATGATTATCTGTACGCCATTCTTATCCGTCGATCGATATTTCATGCCACACACATCAAAACATGCTCTCGTTACCTAATATACCGATTATTTCTATATCTGATTATTAAGCACTCAATGAACTTTCTGGACGTAACAAACCCAAGCACATATTGGAAAATAGGCTTGAATATGAGGAAAAGTATCGAAATCAAGAGAACCTTTATAACCCCAATACCGGCAGTATTGAAAGCGCGAAGACATACTCAAAGAATGAAACAAACGCAGTTTTATCAGCTTACTCGCCTCGTATATGAATTTTAACTTAAATAAAATCGAATAACAGAATTCCGTTTCCGTTTGTAGATGAAATAGAACCACTTCACGGATCACCCTTTCTTCTTACGGCTGTGAAATCATACACTGACGAGGCCAGATATCAGCCAACGGAACAGGAAATACTTGGAAATATTTCCGATCTCCAAGACATTTATGGTGCAGACATCGAATTGGATCCAAGCCGTAGCAGGCGGGCACTTTTTGGAAGTATTAAAAAGCGGTACGCAGAGTTTCCTGGGAAACGCAGTCCAAAGAGATCTCAACTTTGGACACCCTATTCTGAACCTTCCAAACGTTATTCCGAGTTTTTGGGGAAGCGATGGTCTGAATTTGTGGGAAAGCGAAGAGATCCCATAAAATGGAAACGATTGGATGAATTTCTCGGGAAGAGATCCCATAAAATCGAAAACGATTGGATGAATTTCTAGGGAAGAGATCCCATAAAATCGAAACGATTGGATGAATTTCTAGGGAAGAGAGATTATGAAGATTTGTATATTTAACAAAATATTGCTGAATTCATCTGCACGATGCATTTATAGGACCAGGTAAATGCAGTTAACGAATTTAAAGCACAGCAATGTATGATTCCTAAATTTGAAAATATTCATGATATGATAATAAAGAAATAACTGTTCATCATATAAATTGTGAACAGTAGAAATCATGTACAAAATTATAAAACATATGTTTCGCTTGAATATTCATAACTGCGAGTTAGTACATCTGTTGCTAAACTTAATTAAAATAAACTATTTTCGATTATGTTGTTCTGCCATTATTCAATAAATAATCAATACGGATTATTATCGTTGTTATGACAACTGAGCCAAATATACCTCTTGAAGAAATTTTCTATTTGTAAATATTATCCCAATATGCAATGAAAATTTATTTTAGATCTGAACTCGGGTTATATTTTGTGACACATACACTGCCACGCACTCTCTTTCTCACACACACACACACACACACACACACACACACACACACACACGAGTATTATCAACCAGGTTCCAAAATAATAATATGTCGTATCCTGAGAATCGAACCCATGTCCACGAGTTTATTACACGAATCAAGTTGGTGGTACAAACCAATCTCGTTAGCTTCTCGACCAGCGCATATCGTCCCAAAAGGATGAAACTGCGTTGCGTGATGAATATAGACATTCATGTGTAGCAGACACATTCGCTTATCGACTATGAATATAGACATTCATGCGTAGCATACACACTCACTTATCGACTATGAATACAGACATTCATGCGTAGCATACGCACTCACTTATCGACTATGAATACAGACATTCATGAGTGGCAGACTCATTCGCTTATCGACTACGAATACTGGCATCCATGCGTATCAGATACACTCGCTTATCACCCCTCTACATATTCAATTACTCCTGACTCCTCTATCGTATGTTCCTTATCTATCCTATAATGATAATATTAATTCTGCCTGTAATTTCACTTCAATATCAATACTTATTGGTTCAATATGCGGTTGTATCTGCCACGCACTAATTTGTATCATCCTTTGTTTCATAATGTGTGCATGGTCGAGAGAACATACGGCTGGTGCGATGGGTGCCCAAGGATAATACAGAATTGTTAATGTGCACTCTACGTATTTTCGAGTCCGAATCTGTGGGCACCAATCGCACCAGCCGTATGTTCTCTCGACCATGCACACATGACCAAACAAAGGATGATAAAAATTAGTGCGTAGCAGATACAACCGCATATCGAACCAATAAGTATTCCTCATCTAAGAAAACAGTCATTCAGGATTCCTACGACATAAATCAAGGTATGTAGAGGTTATTATTGAGAAATAAAAAATATACACTAAACAGAGCGAAAAGTGCGATTCCAGGATCATACGGGATAATGCTAGATAACATTAACATAATTTTAATGTACGAATAATTAGGGTAAGTATTAGTGTCTTACGTATATTTGTGTTTTCCCACGTATTATGAATAATTTTTACGTAACCATAACATAGTCAAGCACGAAAACTATACTGAATCAATTTAATTCATTGTGGACGGTCAATAGATGCCACCGAAGTTCATTCTCTACGTAATTTCCCACAGTAACTGTAGTGAAGTTATTTCTGCGCTGCCAGGTGGAGACAGGTAATATTTTCAGGTAATTAGTACCGAATGTACAAAGAGTAAAATTAATAAATCACATGTGTCAATTATAGTGCTCAGATTCATATCAAACCTTATATTTAAAAAAGAATACAATACTTACTGCACAGTGAAGAATGTCTTTTCGTTCAATTTATGCAACCTCTTCAGCCACCTGCACACCCACAGACCTATCGATCCCCTAAGACAACGAATAACTAAAGGGGTCCTTGTCGACTCGATGGACGAACTCGTGCGGTCTGTTCTACCAAGCACAAGTTAACTTTATGAATTAGATATACCCATTTAATGTATGAACGAAAATAAAAGAAAAAAAAATTTGTGAAAACAACTCTTTCAAGAGATAGGGAATATGGTGTAATTGGGTTATAAGGAATAAAATAGCATTTAAAATTTTGTTCTTGAGTAAGTAATCAAGTCAAATATAGCAAGATATTATATAATTTCCCAATAATTCTCCAGAATTCAATCGAGTGATTTATCTTGATTGATTCTTCCAAATGCCAGGCAGAATCGACGTTCTGTTGGAAAACAATAAAAGATGAAGAAAAAAAAAAAAAACAACATAAAAGATATTTTAATTATATTGGCATCACCGTGTCGTTGAGATAGCAAGCACATAATAAAAGCCATTGCGCAGAATAGTTAGCAAGTACAGTAAGTGGCCATGGATTGGAATATATATGCTTAACCGGACCTAACCGAATAATTTATCACCAACATAAATTTCTTCGTAGGCTAGATCTGAGACATTTCCTCATTCAATAGCAACACAAAAACAAATTATTGTAATTTTGGAAAAGATCACTGCAGATAACTGCAGCTAATTACACAATGTATCAATTATCTGTTCCAACCATTATCGCCATACTGAAATCATTCACTATATAATGTCACTTTATTGCTGAGTCCCACTTGCCAATTACAAGAATAAAAATGTTGAATGTAAAATAAACTTGTGAAAGCCCCAAGGTAAAGTAATAAGGCCCAAGGTACACAAAATCAAGGTACAATAACAAGGCCCCAAGGTACAGTAACAAGGCCCCAAAGTACAGTAATAAGGCCTCAAGGTACAGTAAGAAGACCCAATGTACCGTAACAAGACTCCATGGTACAGTAACAAGGCCCCAAGGTACAATATCAAGACCTCAAGGTACAGTAACAAGGCCCCAAAGTAAAGTAATAAGGCCAGAGGTACAGTAGGAAGACTCCAAGGTACAGTAACAAGGCCCCAATGTACAATTATTTTTATCGTGTGCAGTGCGTGCTCAGCTATTTAACAGCGTCATCATCAGCTACATGCAGAGCCTGCAGTCCACCGGGGAACTTTGTCAGTGGACAGTTGTTCTCAATGTGTGACATGGTCTGAAGAGCTCCACAGCAACAGGAAGAGTTAGCGACCTGGTTCCATCGGACAAGGTTGACTGCACAACGACCCTGTCCTGTCCGAAATCGATTCAGTGTGGTCCACAGATGACGTGGAAGATTGAAGCCAGGAGGGCAGACTGATGGCTCAGCTACGAGGGGGTGGTTTACAACATCTCTTAAAGACCACTCAACGCTCCATCCAGAAATAGCTGTCATATCCTCCGGCATCGGACCTAACCAGATTGGGCGTCTCAAAGTCAAGCGGACTGCTGGATGTGAGGTGATGTCCATGTACAGTGGAAGTTTTTCACTGGCATAGTCCTTAGCCAACACTTTTGCAGTTGCTTCCTGGCGATGCAGATGTGGAGGAGGAATATTGCTGAGTACTGGCAGCCATGGTAAAGGAGTAGGACGTAGTGTTCAAAAGATTATGCGCATTGTTGTGTTGAGCTGGACATCAATTAATTTAGTATGGAATGATCGAGCCCAGACAGAAGCACAATACTCGGCTGTCGAATAACAGAGGGCCAGTGCTGATGTGTTGAGTGTTTGAGTACTAGCGCTCCAGGTTGAGCCAGTCAGTTTGCAGAGTAGGTTGTTTCGAGTGCTAAGTTGTGCTGAAGTTTTCTTCAGGTGGTTGTAGAATGTCAGTGATCTGTCCAGAGTCACACCAAGATATGTTGGTGTCGGGTCATGTTTTATTTGCTGCCCATTGAGGAGGATGCAAAGCTCACGGTTCGCATTTGCACTGTTTAAGGTGGAAGACGCTGGAGACTGTCTTTATTGCGCTTGGCTGTAGACGCCATTTCTTGAAGAAGTCCGTCATATCCTCCAGGTCCTTGTTCAGTACCCCCTCAAGCTCAGCAATTAAGCGACTTTGGGTCCCGAGGGCAATGTCATCTGCATACATGAACTTGCGCGACTGTGTTACAGGTAAGTCATTGATATAGACATTGAACAAACTTGGCGAAACAATAGACCTATGTGGGAGCCCATGAGCCTGACGCCTCCACGAGCTGCAGCTCTCTCTGATGTGCACTCTGAAGCGCCTGTTGCGAAGGAACAGTTCAATAGTCTCAAGTATCCAGCGCGGTAATACTCTGAAAATTTTCAACAACAGCCCTGCATGCCAGACCGTGTCATATGCTGCTGTAAGATCTAGAAAAACAACTCCAGTTTTAAGGTTCCTCTAAAACCCGTTTTCAACAAATGTAGTCAGGGCAAGGACTTGATCGCAAGTGTTACGGCCATGCCTGAAGCCTGCCTGCTGCCCAACAGTGATGATATTCTCCAAGTCAGGACCAGTTCTTTGGAGAATCAGGTGCTCCAGTACCTTAAAATAGACTGAAAACAAGGAGATAGGCCGATAACTCTCCGCATTGTTGGATCTTTGCCAGGCTTTGGTATTGCAATAATCTTTGCCTGGTGCCACAAAGTCGTCGTGCACTTTTCCCTAACAATCCGGGTGGAAAAAGCAGTAAGCCATTCTTTTGCCTTCGGACCAAGATGCTTCAGGAACTCAGGCAGGACGTTGTCATATCCTGCTGCTTTGCCTGATTTGATGCTGCATAGCACCGTTTCAAGTTCTATTGTTGTAAATGCCTCTGGAGTATCTTGATCTAGTTCATCTGACTTCCGACGGCAGTATTGTCGCCACTCATCTCGTACTTGACGTCGGTGCTGTTTCTCTAGGGGTGCTTTTGCCACTTGTAATAAGTGGCTAGCTAAAGCATTTAGCTTGACAGCACGGTGAGCTTGAACTGGTGGTTGC
The DNA here is from genome assembly GCA_016617855.1 of Megalonaias nervosa. Lineage (NCBI taxonomy): Eukaryota > Metazoa > Mollusca > Bivalvia > Unionida > Unionidae > Megalonaias > Megalonaias nervosa. The sequence continues at coordinate 24,440 of JAECUM010069145.1, forward strand.
TCAGCGGTGCCAAGTCTTCGAATCAAGCTCCAGCATTTCCGGCTGGAGCGCGTAAAGTTGAGTGATCCTGTAGTTTCCTCCCAGCGAGTGCGCCTGGCAGTGTCCAAATAAGGTACAATAATAAGGCCCCAACGCATAGTAACAATTAAATTCCAAATACTGAGGGTCAAATTTCTTCTAGATATGTTTGGGTGATCGGAGTGATTAAGTATCAGCACCTTGCGTATTATCAATTTTTTTTTTGCCTAGTGGTTAGAGTGTCAGCCTCGGATGCAGGAGGTCGCGAATAAAAATGGTACTGGCAGCTGCCTCGCTTGGTGCTCAATATTAAGAGGCCATTGTTAGGACTGGTCGGCCTGGTATCAGGATAATATGACTGGGTGGGACATGATGCTACATGTCTGCGGCATGATGTCCTAGTGCTAGACATCAGTCTAAAGTGTCACACTGCAGATATCGAAGCAATATGTCTGAAAAAAATTTTAAAGGTGCGTTAAAAATCGAACACACACACACATGCACACACACACACGCAAGCACAATTTTACTGCGCTACCTTCCAGAACGATTTTCAAGTTTCTTCAGCCTTCTTACACGTCTTTAAGGGAGTGGGTGCCTTTTTGTTAAGATAGGACGAATAATAATATAAGCATCACTTTTGAACAAGGAATAATAACACGAAAACGACTTTTTCACACTTTCAAGTTATTATAATCACTAGAATAATTTTGGCGTCATTCTCTCCTACATCTATAATCTTAAACAAGAACTACCTTGCCTTCTAATACAAACTTCGTGGGAAGAAATACAAAGCTGCATCATGTCTCAATTGTACATTTTCGTGGCATAATATTTTCCAGAAGCTAAGCAGAAATAGCACACAGTCTGCGTAACACATTTGGAAAACGTGGATTACACTGTTTGAAAAAGGGGAGATTTAGAAAAGACAATTACGTCTACGTCAGGATTCAAATCTCCTTCTAACACAGTTATAAATCGATTGCTTTAAACATTATAGTTTAATTATTGTGGTATAGAAGATAATTGGTAAACCAAAGAATATTTATAGGTTACTGCATTTGTATAGGAAAATATGAACGAGCTTTTTTTTCTTCGGAATTATACTGCACGACCTTTGGGAGTGAAGCACTCATTCGAGAAAACAATTTAATATTTTCCCACACAAATGCAGGAACCTTATTATTATATACACATTTTCTTATTCTACCTAAGGCTTAATTATACAAAATACACTACAAGAAACAAAGCAATTGAACTTGTGCTGTATTAAAAAATAAATGCACAACCTTAGAGTCGCCAATACACAATAAAAAGTATTAATGCGCACTTAGCACCGCCCAGAGACCTTTGAACTTCGTCGCTCGCTCGACAGTAGTTTAAAAAAGAATTGTCGTTTTGGTCTACTTAAAATTGAAATTTAGAGTCATATTGTATATGAATACGCATTACAACAGCTTGTTCCATTTGGTCTGAAATGGATGGATTTTGTTTTAATGTTGATCCAACACAATTCTGCTTTTCTGATGATGATGGAGTTAATTTTTGAGTCAATTAATTGTAATAAGGCGAATGAAATTTCAGTTGAAAATGTAGTTGAAATTCCAGGATCGTTTCTGTGTTTGTCACATATTGAAGCACATGTCAATCGGATTTGCAGAACTAAGAAAGTACATTTTAAGGAAATTCAAGATGCATACATGTAAGTATTTTTATTACCATTCTTATTGCCAGATAAAGAAGACATATGTGTATGCCCTGTCACTTGTGTGTCGCTGTTGGAGGGACCCTAACTATGACATGTATGATACAGTGTGTGTCTTCTATCGCTAGCCTAACATTGTACCAAAATAGTTACACGGGAAAATTGCAAAGAAGCTGTTGTTTGACAGTCCATTTAGCCAGCGGAAATATGGTCTATTGGTTCTGAAACTCTTAGTTCCCTACCAAAACCTTCAGTTGCATTCTTTTCTAATCTAGTATTTTGACTAACTTGTAAAATGGCATGTCTCTGATAAACACGCGATAGTCATTGGCCTCAATATGCTTTTCTATGATATATTTTGATAGATCCTAGAGAGCACTAGTCTAAGCATACACCATTCTATTTTTTAAAATATTTCTCATAAATAACTGTTTCAATTATCAGAACGGTACTTTCAATTACTACGTTTCTCACGTTTATTTTTGACATTGCGAATATCACGTTCATTTGTGTACTTGTCTGAAAGTTTTGTTTCTGACTCAATGAATTGGTCCACAACGTTAACTTTATCATTTATACTTTCGAATAAACGAAACAGCTTGTTTAGTTCATTCACAAAAAAATCGAATCAACCCAAGCCTAAATCGTCTACTACATGAGTGTATATGGTCTGTATACAAAGTAGTTTCTAATACACTATACTATTTTAGGAACACGTATCGTAAGCGTACGTGCAATATCAAGGTGTTCAGTATCGTAATTTATTATATGCTCATTTTTTTTTCTCCGTTAACTTTACATTGTCAGAATGCAATATTTTGCGATACTGAACCCTCGCGTTGCTTCATACTGCATTCACGCGAATAAAGGAATTACTTTCTATTGTAAACAAACAATTTGTTTCTGAATGAACTAAAGCAGATGTTTAGTGGACTGCCACATACCGGCTGCTTTGGCACATTCCGCGCTAACATTTTTGATACAATGTTTCAGATTTAGGCTAGCTATAGATGCCAGACAGGGTCCTTACAAATAACATGCAAGTTATAAGACATAAACTGTCGTCTTTAGCTGGTAATAAAAATGGCAAAAATATACTTACAATTTTACATCCTGAATTTATTCAAAATGTACTTTCTTAGTTCTGCAAATCCGAATTAAATGAGCCATGTCATGGGTTCTCAAGGTTGATTACACATTTCGAAATTGTACTGTAATTTCGAGTATATTCCAAGTGCAGTTACATCCTCCTTACTGCACTCAAAATGAAATAAACATTAAATTCCACAGCGTCTTTTCGATAATTGCAATTGAAAGACTTCATATTTTTCCCACATTATGATTTGAATCATTCAATGACAGAACAGAAACACGCATGCCGATGTCAACACACATCTACCTCGCTGCTTGAATACGATTTCATGTAGAATTGGCACAGACGCTGCTGGAATCCGATGTAAGCTACTTCATGTAGATAAATCCAGACCATAATCACGAAATTGCGTCGAATCGACAAAAATACCAAAACGTATTTATTCCAGATCAAATGGAAAAGTTGTTGCAATGCGCATTCATTCATAATATGACTCCAAATTTCAATTTTAAGTAGACCAAACACCATTTTCTTTCGAAACTTACGTCTAGCGCGCGACCAACTTCAAATTTATCTGGGCGGAGTTACGCGCGCATTAATAATGATGTTGTGTAATGATGCATCAACGCTTGTGTATTTAGTTTGGAATACAGCATACATTCAGTTACTTTGTTTCTTGTAGTGTATTTTTGTTTATATATTTAAGCCTTGGGTAGAATAAGAAAATGAGCGTATAATAAAAACGTTACTGCATTTGTATGGGAAAATATGAACTCGTTTTGTCGGATGGATATAATACTGCACTCCCAAGGTCGTGCAGTATATCCATCCGAAAAACTCGTTCATATTTTCCCATACAAATGCAGTAACCTATAAATACTGCACGATTTTGATAATGTAAAGTTAACGGAGACAAAAATGAGCGTATGATAATATGAACTTTTGAACATGGAGAAATCTAGTATTACGATCAGCAACAGAAAGAGACGTACAATCCATTGATTGCTTTTTACCTGTGTCCACAGGTAAAAATAGTAGTACGACATACTTTTGCCATATCACAAACATACTTAAGTCGCTTGGGGAAATTAAATCTATCAGATATAAAAAAAGAAGTGTGTATCATCCCAGACAGTGTAGATAACATTATGTATCCGACGATAATGACGTAAGCCAGACAGACTGAAATCTGCTCTTGTCGATAGAACTTTGTGCTACTTGGTTTCATTGTATCTTGTATTTTATTTAAAACGTCTCTCATATAATTTGCGTTCTCAGGACTGATACTGATCTTTTCTTTGAAATGTATTAAATTGGCCTTTTCTTCGAAATGTATTAAAATGATCTTTTCTTTCAAATGCATTAAACTGATCTTTTCTTTCAAATGCATTAAAATGATCTTTTCTTTCACATGCATTAAACTGATATTTTCTTTCAAATGTATTAAACTGATCTTTACTTTCAAATGTATTAAACTAATCTTTTCTTTCAAATGCATTAAAATGATCTTTCCTTTCAAATGCATTAAACTGATCTTTACTTTCAAATGCATTCAACTGATTTCAGATAATTTACATACCATTTTATGAAAACGACGAAGATTAAACGGATTGATAAACATTCTACAGATTTATTTTATACAAGATCAATTGTTGGTCTTACCGAAAACTTTTCCCTCGTAATTACAATACAAAAGTTACAAATGTTGTCTAGAGGATTCCAGAGATACTTTTCACTTTTGTTCCAGTATCATTTAAAGTTTGTAGAAAATTCAGACGAAAAGTGCTTAGCTTTATAGTAGTAGTTAGATTAATAAAAGTTTGTATGTAATATTTATCACTTCATCTTCAGTAGTTAAGGGTAGTCGATTTACTTAGCTTTGCATCGACTCTTGATATATGTAGCTACCCAATATAGTACCTATCGTACAGCAATCTGATTAGATACATGTGACAGAAACTAATCAAGTTGTATTACATGTTAAATTTACTTAGGAACATATTTGCTTCTAGCTGTGACGACTTGCACAGACAAGGACAAACGATGTACGGAACTTTCTCCAATTGAACCGTTCACAAAGCGCTGTACTTAATACCTAACACGAGTAACGCTCTCTCTCTCTCTCTCTCTCTCTCTCTCTCTCTCTCTCTCTCTCTCTCTCTCTCTCTCTCATTTTCAACTGATTTTTCTTCTTACGGAAGTGTTTTCTTTCAATCGCAACAGTGCGTATTCTAAAATCAATGTAATTAAACATGTGGCAGGAATTGGATCGAAGGCCTTTGAGTAGAGAAGCTGTCACCATCTCACCGCCATCAAAGATTATTCAGATAAGAAACCTTACTACTACCATCTGCCTGTTCACTCCGGAAGTATAAGAAAATAACACCCCCTCCCCCTCCCCCCCAAAATTGTTTATAGTAACGATTTTGCTGCTCCCGCTTGTTTAGTGGTAAAGTCATAAAAAAGTGAATTAGAGTTTTAACATATCTTCCTGCTACAACTGACCGGTCACAGTTGACAAATGCAATTTAAGTAAACACACACACACACACACACACACACACACACA
>JAECUM010069151.1:0-21913 GCA_016617855.1 Megalonaias nervosa
ATATATATATATAGCTGGTTAGGTGGGGGGTGCGTGAGTGAATTTGACTGTTTATCACTGCATGTCTCTGTAACGAAATCTCAGAAAAACCGTAGTCTTAAAATGTAATTTTTATGGGTTCGGGTCTCGGGCTCAGCCAAACTGGGTATGTAATAAACCTTTCCAGTTGCTTCCTGTAGAACAGCGATTTTTCCCAATGTTTTACCGGGTTCTTCCACTGCCAAATATGCTGCCGCCATGTGTAGACTCTCATGTACTGGAACATAACGTTCAACCCACAAACACAAACATACAATTCCGTTCATATAAAGACAAACAAATTAAAGTTGAACTTATGACTTGTTTTCTGTAAACGGTTTAATAGCGAGAGATATTCAATAGATGTTTATTTTAAAGACAAATACAGCAATTTGATTTTTACTTTCGGTATGGATTCCATGAATCACGTGTAGTGAATACCAGTTACGTGTGTCACCTTGACAATATCTACTATATACTAAGATGAAAGACATTGTCCTAGTTCAAATTCGCGTTCAACTTGTCTGAAAGTTGGTGATGCTTACAAGATAACTTTAAACGTATGGTTGCTGCAGTGTGAAGCTAGCGATGAGCTATAGTACTAAATAAAACGATAACTATGGCGATTGTAGATTTAGTGATGCTAATACAAGATTAAGAAGTTTGGTAGTTGACATAACTGTTCAAGGTTAAGCCTTACATTTGAAAATAAGGTACATGTGCTGCCCAAAGGCTCAGTTTTGGAAACAAGGCAAGATAAATTAAACCCACAGGTTACGAACAATTTCAAACATTAAAGAAGAGTTTTCATCTTAAAAATAGTGTAATGCTTATATATATATATATATATATATATATATATATATATATATATATATATATATATATATATATATATATATATATATAATATTGTAAAATATTTGTGTGTACTGTGATACGTTTTATAGACTTCATAAGACAACTTTCTTTTCATTTCTGAAACAAATATTTATTTGTATACTCCAAGTACTATCGTCTCAGAGATAGTGACATATAAATGATACCCATATGCACCATTAACTATTACAATGGTATTTCCGAGCCGGGCATACATACATACATACATACATACATACATACATACCTTGCTGTATATCTAGAATACAGACTTAATATGCCAGTTAACGTCTCCGCAATAATAAAAAGCTACAATAATTTATTTCAATCCTCTCACTGAACTGTACGATGTCAAAAGTGGAAAATTACTATACATGTTTACTACATAAAACTCATGTAATACTAGTATATTTGAAACAAGCATTTAGCTTTCTGTAAATATCACAAACCATTAACCATTGACAAATAGCATGTAACTGTATCGCGTTCAATGAATGGTGTACCTAGGAACCGAGGTTTTATGTTTGTACAAGTAAGACATACCGCTGAGAGTAGGAAGAACACATCTACCCTGATATACTATATGTGCACTACTTTGTCAAGACCATCGGTTCTTAAGAATATAGATATCTGCAGACCTTTATAATCTTTAAATCTGCAGCAAAAGTTTATCAGAAATCAATAAAGCTGACAAAAGTGTCAATAATGATGATATCATATTAAATTATAGTCTGTATAGATATGATAATTTATATATGGATTTCATATTAATGGACCTTTCTTCAAGAATGGTTTGTCTGTTACATATTGAATATGTTCAACTGACTGAACGTAAAGTCCTAAGTTTAGGGAAGGTCACATGCTACGGTCTATAAGAAATAAACAAGATACGATGGTAAATGTTAGACGGTATGAGAGAGAGAGAGAGAGAGAGAGAGAGAGAGACAGACAGACAGAGACACAGAGAGAGAACAAAGACGATAGAAACATAAGAAGTCCTTTACTCTATAAACACTAGACATACCCATTTTTCGTGCGTGAGTTTTGATTATCGATTTCGTGTTCAAAATATTTTTGCAATTATTCTCGGAAAATGGTGCAAAAGTTTCTAGTACATTTGAATATGCTACGTTAATATAACCGAATACACGAAACTGCATGGGAATACTCGAACATTTACGTTTGAAAGCGCAGATTTTGTTGAATGTAGCATCACTGCAGAATGCCAAAATGTATAATAGAGAGATAGTATAACAAGCAGTACATGACAAATAGAAACACGTTTGAAAGAACGCTTTCTACTTCAGTTAGGAAAATAAAAGAAAGATGTTTGAAACAGTGGGATATGTGTTACAGAATGCACAAAATGTTTCTTAAATTAGTGAAATACATGAGCTCTCGTCTTATTCGTGCTCTTCGTCAACGCACTATTATTATTATTATTATTATTATTATTACTATTGCCGTCACTATTATATATTGTCAGTATTGTACATTGTTATGTTAGTGCGGTGGTGAGGAAACATTTACTCTTTATGGATTTGTAGTAGTAGAATTGTGGTAGTGGTGTTTCATGATAAGAGAGCGGTAGTCGTTTATTTGCACACTGAATTTGCTACAGTAAGTATGGGTCTGTGGAGATATGTTTTTCTACACATTGTGTTGTTACAACTCATCAGTCTTAAACTAAGTAACAGAAAGAAGCCAACCAAAAGGTTTTGCAAAACTGAACAAATTATTTAATCTTCTAAGTATTAACATGAAAATTAAAGAACTTACATTATTGTAAATTAAATCCAAAATATATCACATGTTCAAACAAAAAGAGTATTCCGAATGAATTCCAGATCTTGAATATGTTGATGTACTAATAGCCTTGAATGTGCTGATGTGCCAAGATATTTGATGTATTACAATAATCCAAAAACATTGTTTAGTCGTAACATTCACATGATCACTTTCTAATTTCGTTTCGACTGAGTGAAGTGGGCATTTACGCAAGACAGGTAGACTACTTTGATAAGGATATTTTGTGTTTTAAACCTAAAACATTACACGAAATTTCTTAAGATCAAGCCGTTTAGTTTTTCATTTTTCATAACAACGGTAATATTTGGATCTGCACTTATTATTCCATTGAGGATATAATTTGAATAATGGAGAAAATATTATCAGGTTACAAATAGTCTTATTATTATTATTATTATTATTATTATTAATTTGTTTATTTATTTTGCATGGATCATTGCATATTGTCTTCAGTCGCACTAAATTATACCCTAAGAAAAAAAAAAATATTTTCTGTTCCTTATAGGTAAATAACGTTACAACACACATCGATGGTCTTTGTAACTAGACTTATGACAGGTACACAACTCGGCTGAGCAGCAAACATTACGAATGTGTCGAACCATGTGTTTATTTGCTCCTTACGATTATTTAGTGGTTAGGCAATCGGAGTAAAGTGTCTTGCCCAAGGACACACCACAGTAGCTGACACAGGCTCGACCATGGTAGGATTCGATCCTGCACCGTACGGTCGCGAGTCAGACACGATAACCACTGCGCCACTGCAGTTTGAACTATTTGCAAGAGAGAAGAAAAACAAAAGGAAATCATATAATACTATTGTGGTCGATTTGGTTCATACATCCAAATTATAGATGCATATGACGTTCATTTAGGACTAAAATCATTAAGTACTATGCAATGTTAAAAACGTTCTGAACATCGTCTTTCATTTAAGTGTTATAGAAAAATCAGTGACGCTTTATGAATGACGATTGCAACACAATAACCGAAGCATTCTAGGATTATTGTTTCTGCATGAAATGTAATAAAACTGTCAGGTAAAAGTATAAAGTTTTGAGATAACGTCGTAAAATCCTTCGCAGGCCAATAAAACTATATGTACTTTCGGTTTATATTCTGTGTATCACTAATCCGAAAGATCAATCGGTTAGTCGCTAAGAGAAGTCGCCGTAAAGGACTAGGTAAAAGTCGTTATCAAGGCATACTGAAGTAAATATATTTGGGATAGAAGGGGACTATAAATAGTATATAAACGTTTTACAATTTTAGAGAGATGCACCTTTACTGAAATCCTTATGTGGTCTGTCAAGTTACCTACATACGTCATACTTCTAGAATTGTTGATTTGGCCCTGCTAGTATAAGAAAACACATATGACAGTGTATTGAATATGGAATGTTAGGGTTTCAATTTAAAATGATATTTTTTATTTGCGTTGTGAATGTTAAAGCAAACAACTAATCTCCTTGGAGAGGGTCGTCAGTGGAAGAAAACAGTTACACGATACACGGTCTAGCAACAAGATAATTAAATAAAATGTACAGGTTAAAACATATGCCAATAAGACAGAATATTATTAGTGGTTTTAGTTAAAGAATGTAATATAGATATACAATGTACATAGTAAACTTGTTTAACGTAATATAAAACACCCATGTAACTGCATATTGTGTATTATCAACACTGCAGATTCTTGTCTTATTGTATACGAACAATTATAATTGACGTACATGCCATTACATGACCAATACAATATATAACATTTTGTTATATTACATACCGAGTTTTAACTTTTCAGCAATTGTAGAAAACAATTATAGCACTCATATTTATTGTAACCATTAGGCCATTCTAATCAATGTAACACATGTACTACTCCATTTACTTATATTATCGCGTTATGAAGGAAATCACTGATTTTTGAGTGAATTATATTTAATCAATCACATTACGTTAGGAATATTAGCCTGCTACCTCGCGAATACAGCACTTATAAAAGACGAATATCATCGATTTCTATTTCAATAGACAAAGGGCAGTACCTCTTGCTCATTACCTCCCCTTCGGGACCGCCAAGTGTTGCTAATTTTTAGCTGTACGAGATACTAACGATGGATGCTCTCATGGTGGGGTGTTTGGAAAGGTTTTTAAGTAATGTGAATGGGTAAGTATTCTCGGAGGAATATAATTTAATTAAAATGTGCTTTCTCCTTTGAATACGTTCCTCGATCACATTATGTTAGGAGGATGAGTAATAGGAGGAGGGGACGCTGAGCATTCAACCTCTACCTCGGGTATCCTATTAAGGAAAAATAGATGGATATCCGATGTGAACGGTAACCAGTTCTACTAATTACATAATCAACATAGCTTGGAGTCACTTGATCTATGACCTAAAATACGGTTAAGAAGATGAATACTGCTATCTTCTTACCTACAACATTTCTTCGGTGAATACATCAAAGCTATTGGGATGTGTTGTTTGATCTAGTTGGGTCTGGTGGTCGTCTGTGCTGCCTCCAATAGACTTATCCGATCCAAGGTTTGCCTGTGCGACGCTAAATCTTTGTCATGAGGGCTAGATAGGTTGACTCCGCATGCCACCCAAAAGCTTCTATTGTATTAAGGATCGACATGTTGAGTTCCAATGCGTGGATGGCAGTGACGGCTTGAACATTCTGAGCAGTAGCCTTCGTGAGGCCACTCTTGTCTGGTGAGACATCAGAGTTCACCGAGCGTGCAGCCCACTTCAGCCACGAAAGACGGTCTTGAGGTGTGATATCATTTGTTCCAGCTCACACGGGAAAGGAGAGACTTTTGAGCGTGCTACAACTTGTCTCTGTAATTTACTAGTAGTGCATGATAGCGCGAACACGATCTTGCATGGCTGCTGTTCTCGAGCTGTCTGTTGAAGAGAGTGAGAGAGTGACTACTTCTTGACTACCTTCAGATGGTTCCCTGTTTTGTGTTACAACGCCAGGTTGTGTCAAGACAAAAAAAACTCTCTGATTTAAAATGAAGCGAGCGCGGATCAATATAAGAAGCACGTGGCTAGCTTACACTGCATGCGGTAGATAAAGCTATGAGGAAACATGGCTTGGATGATAGTGACTTCAGAGGGATTGAGGCACGCAGAGAGACAGTGTTGATGGTAGGGCGCAAGTGCCTGAAAACACCCCACTGTAGACCATAAGCCTTCTGGATGGAGGGCCTTCTTGCTCTCGAGATTCCCATCACAATCGAAGGTTTCAATTGCTTGTCTGAAAGGCTATCCTTATATGAGTCGTGCGTGTAAAAGAAGAGGACGGCCGGACTTTTCCTGGGCAGAGCTATCTCTAGAACGACTAGATCGGTGATCCAGGACATGTCCCATCTGAGATGGGCTATTAGAATCACCTTGTCAGTCATTCGACCTCGTAACTTTGGATTATGTTCGGAATCAACGGTGTCAGATTGGAGGCAAAAGCCCACAAATCCTCCTAAATGAATGACAGTTATCTACGACCACATTTTGGGTTGGGTAGCTTATGATTCCACTTTGTTCTTAAAAGGTCGATCATCGGACGCCCAAAAAGTGCGCAAGTCAGAGCGATGACTGAATGATGAGAGACCATTCCGTGTGAAAGACTTGATCTCTTCCGGTTAGAGTGTCGGCCAAGACATTGAATCTGCCGGGAATGTGTCTGATAATGACGTTGATATGGAGATTGTCCCACCAACATAGAAACTGACAAATCAGAACACACAGGTAGGGTGATTTTAATTCTCCCTGTTTGATGACATAGGGCACCACCAAAGAGTTGTCGGATCGAATGCTTCAGATGAGATCTTTTCAGAAGTTAAAGGCGTTGATGATAGCTCTCAAGAGGCCGTGTCCCCGACTGTCACATGTCGCTGACGGCTGTAAATGTCGACAACAGATGGGCACCACAAATGTGCGCACTGTACCTATCATTATTCCCTCCTAGGGCTTCTTCACCGGGATTCCCATGGACAGCCAACCTGTGCTGCCCCACCGAAGAATAATCGAATCTCCGATGTGATCATGACCATTTCATCAAGGGTACTTGTAAAGTGGTGTCATTTTGCCCGCAATGTCTGTATAAAAAGACGGTCAAGCGGGATCAAGTCTGCTAGCATATTGAATAAACCGAGAGCTGTAAAAACTCTCTCTCTCTCTCTGAAATCCAAGTCATGTTAGAAAAGAATTCGATGATCTAGTCGATTCTGATTACGCGAACACGATGAAGTCGTACCAAATTCATGTAGGTTACGAATTCCAAGTCAAGATGGACAAACTTCTGGGAAGGATGGAGGTCTGATTTGTCCCATTTCACTAAAATGTCTGGATGACCTAAAGGAGAGAGGAGAGCGTTCCGTTTCAGCCTTGGGTTGCAATAGAACCTACCATATGCTTCTGGAGGATGTCGTCCAGGTACGCTTCAGCAGACGTCGATCGGAAGAGTGGGACGATGTAATCCATAATCCAGATGAAACCCCAAGGGCTGATGTTGAGGTTAATGGGAGAATTTGGAACTGATAAACTGTGTTGCGGTAAGCAAAAATCGGAGAAATTGTTCGTGACCTGGGGAGGTTAGGGATGTGAAATTATGTGTCGCTCAGATCAAGACTGAGGGCATGCTCATCCCTTTCAATGGAGAGGCGGATTGATCTCGCCGTCTCCGTCATGAGCTAGTTGGGGGATCTCCAGTCGATGATGGGTCTCAACTTAATATTTGCTTTCTGAAAAGAAACAGCCTTGAATAAAACAAAATGCCGGGCATTGCGGTCTTTGCGCATGCTTCACGCCTATTGATGAACAAGCATATCTCCTGTTGTAGGAATGCATCCTTCTCCAGATCTGACGGTGCATTCGTTAAATGGGGAGCGGAGACGAGCTCAAAATTTGGTTTCTTATCCTCTCTGTACGATTGCTTCCTTGGGATCGATACTTGTGTCTGAGAAGATTCCCTGTTCTGAAACCACTTAACATGCCTTCACAATGGCAGGTGTTGAGTGCTTCCAACACGTCCTTGTGGGTTGAGCTAGGTGGAGAAGAAGTTCCTGAGCTCCCTGTCTCATACCTTCTATAGTCTTCCTCCAAAGCAAAGGTGACATGAACAGATTCATCCGGTAAGGGAAGGTATAACAAGGTTTGAGAGCCATGGATCGCAGACATACAGCACATCGTATCCGGAGTAAAGTGGCTTAACCAGTAAAGTATTGGCCTGGTCAATGACCCTAACAATTCTGGCCGTTGACTCCCTAGAGTGGCTATTACCGGGTGTCTCCGTCGCGTCTGAAAGGTGTTTATTAGGATACATCCTACAAAGAAGAAAGTCTAAAGACATCCTGAACCAGCTCTGACGGACATGGAGAATAGTTGCAGCATATTATCCTGTCTTATACAACAGACGAGTGGACATATAAGCAGCTACTGTATTCTTGACATGTCCTGGGAGATCAGTTCTGAAGGCATCTGTCGGCTTAAGTCCATCTCTTCGTTCTCTTTTAGATCTGCCGATTCTTTTGAGTTGCGATAGTCGGTGGACGGCATTCTGAAGAAGCCAGCACCATATAAATGTCTACGAGGGCAGCTTGAAAGCTAAGCTTCGGTCCCAGCCATTGGTTGAATCGGAGTAGTATGTGAAGAATGGTGGATTTCAAGGAGATTCGTATTACTCATTGTGAATCGCGGCTCATCTGGGCCTACTTAAAGCTCTGAGGAAGATATTCCAGACGGTATGAAGACTCAATTCCTTCCCTATGAAAACGTCACCAGTTCTCCCTAGTTGACACACAATGAACATGCGTAAGTCCGGCACTGCCGGGACTGCCGGCTGGTTTGTCCGGCGAAAGATCGACCTCGAAGCTAGCGGTATAGGGGACTGTCCGGCTATCACCAGTACCGGCTTATCCAAGGGCCTGGCTGGACAGATAGATTTCTATCAGGAAAATATGCAATGGAAAAAGCAAGGAGTAAAGATAATGGTAAAGAAAAAACGGAAACAACGTTTGGATACTATTTCATTTTAAGAACATAAGCCTTTATCAAAGAAACGTTGACTATTTTAAGTTAATCGGTGCCGCAAAATTTAATAAAGGGGCAGCCTTTAAACATTGCAAGCAATTTATTTGTAAGAGGGACAAGTACTAGACTAAATCTGACAGAAAATGTGGTAAACGTTGTAACATGTGATATAGCGAGAATGAACATTACGCCGTAGGTTACATGGAAATATCTCTTAGGAGCACACAGAAATTTAACATGGAATGCCACTTGGATGCACAATGAAATTTTAACAGAAGAATGTCATTTATGGGCATAGAGGTACTTTAACACTACGCATGCATGATAAAAATGTTTATGAGACAAGGACAATTTAATTTAGAAATGGTTTGTGGAGACACAGTGGGAATTTAACATTACAGAAGAAAACAAAATGGGTAGGAGTGTCTAGATACACACTATACCCACAAATACAAGAAAGATATTATGTTTAAGTTTTATTTTTGCGGATGACAAAGCCTGACACAAACACAGAATCCCATACTGTATTGAAAGTGAATGAGCAGTATTTATGTTTAGAAGCGAATTGTGTGGTTCCGAAATTGACACTAGGATGCTGTCCTAGACGATTGACATTTATCCAAGACAACTTCCACCGTAAGTAGTGTAGAGGGCACTTTAGTGACAATGGGACCTCTATGTTAAATTTGGTTGTTTGCACTTTGGCGAGAAGGGGAATTTAAGATTGGGAATATTGTGCCTGTATGGCGACACAAAATATTGGTCCTATTTAGCGACAAGGTGAATGGGAGAAGTGTGACGACACTGTAACTGGACACTGGCAACAATGTTGCAAGTGGCTGACCTCAGTCGGGCGGAACAGTGTTGCAAGGGGTTGAGTTGAATACGCACTACCCTAGGTAGGAACAAATACAGTAGAGAAAGAGACATAGAAACATGTATAGAGACTTAGACACAGACAAACAAACAAATACACAAGTATAAATTGATGAACATAAATCTGTCACACCAAAAATCGACTAACAATTTTTTAGGCAAGAGAGAATAGATATCTCTTCGAGTCAATGGAGTGCCCTGAAAAGGGTCTTTGTTTTTTTTTATTTTGTTAACGCTATTCAGGTAACATAGAGGGCATCGCACGGATATTCTTCTCTTCCTCAAACTCCGTCTGACCTCTGGGCGGTAGATTAAGACTCTTCAGACAGTTTTGCCTCTCCACATAGATCCTTCGTTTCCAAAGGGCTGTCTGAGTCATCTGCTTGAGAGCCCATGATGATTTGACATACGTGGGATAGTCCCGGTTGAACAGGATCGACGATAGGAGGGTAGATGATTATACGTGAGTCCACATCTTGTGACGAGAACAGGTGAAGGGAATGTGGTAAACTGAGGTTATTTATAGTCGAAAAGCGAATTGAGTTCTTTCACCAATCCTAGCACACGTTACAAAATTTAATCAGATTGAGGGGTTTGTCTTCCAATCCGAAGAGAGCTGTCTGTGACGTCACATTCCATATATAGGTGCGGTAGCGTCTGTGCGCAGTGAATCAATGCGATAGAGTTAGAACATGACGGAAACTAATAAGACGATAAAGTGGGGTGCACCGGCCATGGAGATGAGAAGTGAGGGCATAGCAGCGACTATCAAAACAGACACGGCCTTACTTCCAGAAGAGAACGATAATAATTGGGATTTATTGGATTTTCTCTCCTCTTCACAAGAATTTGTTCTGGTACCAGCACCTTCACCAGTTCCTCCTTCCTGACAGTACGTCGAGAATTTTAAACAGAGACAGAAATAAGAATTGGAGAAATTTTTCCAGCAGCAGAAAGAAGCAAAACAAGGTTTTCTCATTCAATAGCAACAGCGAGAAGAGGCAAGAAGAAACCGACAGGAAGAAGAAGAAGCAGAAAAGAAACAAGGTCTAGGAGAGAAGGAGGACAGAGAACGTCAAACGGTGACGGTACTCTTAGACGCTTTGGCAGAGTTAAGGAATCTGAAACAAATGTGTCAGACTTCTTTAATACGACTCAAGAGAAAAAGACCTTCCTGAGACAAACAATCCAACAGTGTCTACACACCTACTATTCCTGATATACCAACCCTAATGATCTTTTAAAAAACAAAAAACAAACACCCAACAGTCCTTTTCAGTTCTACACCCCTCCCTCGAAAAGAGAGAGTATTCATCTGCCAAAATCAATTAAAACTCAAAATCTCTTTCTTCCCCAAGATGTACGTGTGTGAGTGCGTGAGTGTAGATCCTTATACAATTCAAAATTAAGAGACACGTACGTTTATTTTTGTGGTCTTTTCCCTGGTACAAATTTACAAATCCTATTTCATAATATAATTCTTTAAAAACTTAATTTTTCTTTTTCACTCTCCCCTTCTTTTGAATTTCTTCACTATCACAGGTTTTGTCTCTTCTTCCTCACTTTCTTCTTGTCTCCTTTTTTTCTCTTTCTTCTCTTTCTGGACGTGTCTGAGTTCTTCCTATTCTTCCTGTTCAGAACCCCTCTCACCTTTCCGCTACTGTTGTTTTTTGGGGCAGTCTGAAGACCAATGTCCTTTCTCTTCATAATGATAACAGGTATCTTGACCTTTGTCTCTTTGGACGCTTGTGTTACTTTGACGTTGTGGACATTCTAAAGACCAACACACTTTCTTCTGACAGATATAGCAAGTACCTTGACTTTTATCTCGATCTGTGTTGGCTCTTCCATCTTTCTGGTTGGAGTGAAATTAATACTTTGAGGGAAGACACTGACCCTTTATATAGGGAAGACACTAGCCTTACATTGATATAAAGGGGACCATGGCGTTTATAATGTAGTCATTTGACTTTTTTCGCTTGAGATGAGATGATCACATAATTTCGTGGAGAAAGGAGAAGAAGGTATGAGGCAGAAACGTGACCTATCGCCTCGCACAGCAGCTGAGGTATTGGCTCAGATTCATGCCAGAGATTTCGAAGATGACATGAGCGAGCCAGAATCCAGACGCGGAGAATCTTCGTCAAACCACAGTCCACCATCTTTAACGCCTGAAAAGTACTACCACATTCAAGAGACGGATAAACACTCCTCTAGAAAATTTAGAACCACTGTCAACACGTACACGGTGAAGTTTAAAGAGTTTAAGTCCGACGTACCGCTGGAGAAAGCAGGAAGAGTTCATCGTCGATTTTGGATTCTTTGTTACTACACTGAAATGGCACTGTGAAGCCAAAGAGGACGATCGCTTGACACTTCTCATATATCATGACAGTCTAAAGTCCCCCGTTTGGATCGAGTTTAGCAGGCCATAAAAATTGACACCTTTCAAAGTCATCGACAAGATTTAACAAATACAGCATACCAATTCACTAATGGAAAAGCGAAATTGTACATGGCCCACGTTTCTCTTCCCAACGACACCGGACGTAGAAAAGGTGTTCTTGATGGACGACCTTCGCAGTACAAAAATAGCCTCGTCCGAATTAACACCCCTCAAGACCAAATGTGTTTAGCCAGAGCCATCGTGGTGAGACGAACGGGACGATCAGAACGTATTCGCTGGATTGTTGGGACTTAGAATACCCCAAGATCGGGTTTAACGGTTGCTTATTTCACGGATGTCTCATCTTTTACCCTCAACGTGACACTAAAAATCAGTTTTTACAACATACCATGGAAGACTTGTACGAGGCCACTTGTCAGCGGCGCTTAAAGTTAGAACAGCAAGTCGTGGAAATAAGTACTATCACCGTGTGAAAACCGACCGAAAGTTTAAACGTATCGTGGAAAGGTACAAGGTGGACCCCTTGAACCCGCGGGATAGTGTGGACGGACGAATGCCACCTGTTTGCTGTACCACGCCGACGAAGAGAAAGGAGAAGAAAGGCATTTTTGCGGACTACGTGGATGCTTTTTTGAAACTGATGTCACACTTCCGAAGACCGAAGACCAAAAGAAAATACAAAGAGAAATAATTGGAGCAGGAAGGCATGACTTTAGATCACGTGGAGATAAAAGAAGGAAGGCGATCCTTTGCCAAAGTGATGTTAAATTTCTTGTGGAGGAAAATGGCACAACGACCGTGCTTACCAAAGACGGAGTATTTGACAGAACCTTTCCGCTACTTGCAGATGATTCATGACAAAACCAAGTATATAAAACACGTGGACGCCCTTCATGAAGACTTGATCCTAGTCAATTGCGAAGAAGAACTAGACTTTGTAGAAGCTGACGAATTTGGAAATGTCATCATTGAGGTCTACGTGACAGCCCATACTCGCTTAAAATTGTACGCACCTTTTGAATTGTTAATAGATAGTGTGCTGTATTTTGACACGTACAGTTGCATCTTCGTCGATCCCCTGGGTCACCGTCACCCTGATATCGATGGAGACCGTTTAGGACCATGGACGGACGAGCACCTCGACGGCAAGATTATAAGTTTTGCTAGTGGCGGTCCCAAAAATTATGGCTAAGAATACCGGGCCCCTCAAGGTGAAGTGCACACCGAGTGTAAAGTGAAAGGATTGACTCTCAATTATAGCACCAGTCAAGTGGTGAACTTTGATAGTATCCAGCGATACCCAAAAATCTCACCAGTTGCATTTTAGTGACAGGCACAGGGAATTCAGATATAGCCTTGACCTTAGCATCTATAGGTTTAACTTGTCCATGTCCCTCAATATGTTCTATAAATGTTACACAAGCAAGGCAGAACTCAATTTTGGATAAATTGATTGTCAAACTTGCATCAGAGAGTCTGTCAAGGAATTTCCGAATCGTTGCTGTATGTTCTTTCTTGGTGTCGTTGTAGATGATGACATCATCGATGTAAGCATCGCAATTATCTAGACCAGATGTAATCAATTTCATCAAACTTTGAAAGGTACTTGGCGAACCGTTCATCCTGAACGGCATCACTTTATATTGATACAGTTTATCTGGAATCACAAATGCAGTAATTTCCATTGTCCTTTCAGTCAGTGGAATCTGCCAAAATCCTTTCAGAAGGTCAAATTTGGTGACATACTTGTTATTTCCAATTTTATCAATGCAGTCATCGATCCTTAATAATTTTAATTAATCTGTCTTTGCTTTGTCACACTGTTCACCTTCCGATAATCAGTGCACAAACGGAAAGTTGTATCTGGTTTCGGAACAAGTGTACATAATGAACTCCAGTCACTGTTACTGGGCTCCATTAAATCATTCTCCATCAAATACTGAATTTCCTTTTTCAAGTATTCCTGTTTGAGAGGGTTCATCCTGTATGGGTGTTGTTTCACAGGTTTGGAATTTACAATTTCAGCGTCATAAAAATTGTGTTTGTCCTCGTAGGAACATTTGAAAACAAGTGCTCATATTCAAACAATCACTGTTTAAATTCATTCCTTTCTTGTTGTTGCAAATGTGAAAGTTTCTGGTCGAGATTATTCATAATTTCCGAATTCCGAAGATTTATCACTCCAGAATCAATAGAGTCCGATTGAATTCCTTCACTTAAATCGGCAATGAATGGGGCAGGTACATCTAAATTAATTGTATGATTTACCTGGCTATCTCTCTCAATATACTGGTACTCCTTTAATTTATTTTGATCAGAGTACTATTATTATAATTTAACTCGTTCATTTTCTTCTTAACTTTGTAAGGGACGTAATACCTAATTTTAAGAAAATTTTGAAGAATGAGCAAGAGAGAAAGAACTATATTACTAAACTCAAAAGTTCTCTCTATTGAAGTTCTGTGAAACCATAATTTCACTTTAGACTTGAATTGCTGAATGCCAAATTCAAGCATAATTAGCTGCAAAATTCAAGACATAAAATTTGACCCTTGACCAGATTGGTTAGATTTAGGAAGGCCAAATTGAGTAAAAAAAACTTTATCAAAGCTTTTACTATTGTTTTAGTTTGAATATTCCTCAAAGGAATTGCCTCTGGGAATCTTCTTGACGCACACATAAACGGTCATCAAATATTGGTTGCATGACTTGGTCTTAGGTAAGGGACCAACACAATCTACCATTATTCTGCTAAATGGTTCGTCAAATGCAGGAATAGTCTGCAGATGAACCTTAGGTATTTTTAGATTGGGTTTCCCTACTATTTGACAAGTATGATAAGATCTACTGAACTTACAAACATCACTTTTAATTTTTGGCCAGTAAACGTGAGTCAAGATCTTGTGATATATCTCATTAATCCCTAAATGACCAACCAAAAGAGTTTCATGGGCCAGACTAAGTATTTCCCATCTGTAAGAGTTTGGAACTACAATTTGATACTTCACTGACGACTCGTCACCGGCAGGAGCCTCGGGAGGTCTCCATTTTCTCATAAGAAGTCCATTTTTAATGAAATAACAGACAGGTACGTCAGTGGCTCCAGTTTCACTAATGACCCTTTGAAACAAACAGGGGATCTCAGGATCTTTATCCTGTTCGACGACAAGTGATTGTCGTTTATCACCCTGATTAGAGAAAAGAGAATGAGTAGTTAAAAGTGGATCACTGTGATTACCTTTTGATTGATCCAAACAAGGAGTGAAAGTGACCTCATTAAAACCCTGATCAATGCATGTGTCAGCTAAAGGAATACTTTCCTTATCAAACTCATTCTCAAGAACTTTCTTTACCATAGCTCGAGTAACTGCACATGCTGGGTATAAATCAGGGAATTCAATTCAATAGGATCAAATTTCTGATAAAAAAATAAGGCTTGTCAGTGACAATTGGATTAACCACAACCTTGTCTCCAGCTAGGTCGTTGCCTAGTAACGAATGAATGCCCTGAGCGGGTAAAGAAGACACCGTTCCGACTGTCACATGTCCTGAAACTAAGTCTGATGACAAATTTACACAATGGAGAGGAACATTAACAAAGCCGCACTATACTCCCTGAATGAGAACACTCTCATTAGAATACGACTTCTCAGAAAAAGGCAAAGTATCTGATAATAAATGACTCTGAGAAGCTCCTGAGTCCCTTAAAATTTTAATAGGGATAAGTTTGGCCTAATCAACCAACAGTGATATAGAACCCTTCGACATGAATGGTTCATAATTGTCCATAATAAAATCAGACTGGGATTTATTAGACCCAACAAATGTATTGCTTTCAATACATGACCGTGACCTTGACCTCTTAGAAATAAGAGTATTTGGGATAGGTCTATCTTGATTCTGATGTTTATATTTCAATTTGAAGCAATCAGAAATAACGTGTCCTTTCTTCTTGCAATAGTTACACATAGGAAGAGACAAGGATTTTGAATCAAGCTTATCAGAAGTTTCCATTTTAAAGGTTGTGCCAGACTGAGTTTTTCGAAGGAGTCGTATTAGGCTGTAATACTTTTCTACCAGCAGACTCCTGAGTGGAAGACTTGCCTACAAAAGGAACTTTATGAGTCAAGAAGTACTCATCAGCAGCAAGAGCAGCATTTTACAAGGTTTCGATCTTATGCTCGTCAAGATAAGTCTTAATATCACTATGAACACAGTTCTTGAACTCTTCAAGTAATACAAGTTGTTTAAGACTTTAATAATCTTGATCAACTTTCTTGGCTAAGTACCATCTATCAAATAACTGCTCTTTTTCTCTTGCAAATTCAACTTACGTATGTCCAGCTTCTTTTCTATAGTTTCTGAATTTTTGCCGAGAAGCCTCAGGGAGTACTTCATAACCATTTAAGATGCATTCCTTAACAAGATCATAGTGAGCACTTTGCTGAACTGACAGGGATGCATGTATAGTTCGGGATTTGCCAAAACCTACACTCTGTAATAATAGGGTCCAATGCTCCCTTGGCCACTTCAAATTTTCAGCAACTTTCCAAAATAAAGAAAATATTTGTCTACTTCGTTTTCGCTAAAAGGGAGTACTAGCCTAAGATTCTTAGTAATATCAAAATTTGAACTGGTATGTGGAGTGGGAATGTGCCTTTCACTTGCCAGCTGTATTTCTTTTAACCTAATTTGAAATTCCCTTTCATCCTTCTCTCTTTGCACTTGCATCTGTCTCTGTCTCTCTCTCTCTCTCTCTCTCTCTCTCTCTCTCTCTCTCCTCGTTCTCACTTGTAACTGCATTTGTTTCTGTTTCTCCCTTTCCGGTCTCTCTCTCCTCTTTCACATATTGTAACTGCATTTGTTTTTCTACTTTCTGTAAATGCATTTGTTCCATTTCTTTCTCCAATTGTAACCTCATTTGTCTTTCTACCCTTTTTCTTTCCATTTCTGTCATTTCTATCTGAAAATGAACCTGTCTTATCTCTAATTCCAACATTTTTACCTGTAATTCCATTTTCAAAATGTCCAAACATTCCTGAGTAAAATTCAAAAAATTTCTACCTGTGATGATATTGTAAAAAGCCTATTGATTTCTCTAAATATTTCGAACAAAATGTGATATAATACTTGGGATTTAAAAAATTCTGAAAACTAGGGGACTTTAAATTTCCCCAAAAAATGTCTGAAATATTTTAGCCAGAATTCATTTATCCCAAGGACGAGGCCTCAATTTTCTTTGTTACGTGTCAAGGCTCGTAGAAAGTAACAAAGAAAAGAATGAAGCCAACAAGCTTTGTAAAATTTAACAAATAATTTATTTCCCTAGAAATTCAAGGTAAAAATATGAAAAAGGACTTACGGTTTATGAATCTAATCCAAAATTAATTTTAGAATTAATTAATACATATCCTGACAATAAAAAGTCCCAAGTGAATCACAGTTCGAATCCCGATGAAGTTCCAAGATGGACGGAGATGACGTCATCTATAACCTGATAAGTGAAGATGTGTCAACAGTTCCTTGTTGAATCGCCAAGAATAATAATCCGGCTTTAGAATTCCGAATAATTGCCAATAAATATATTTGTCAAAGAATTTGAATGAGGACAAGTGTTTCCCAGGAAAAATAAATTATTAATTCCGAAAAAAAGAAAATTCAAATCAAACTGGCAACAACAAAATAACTTTCAGCTCCGAAGATATTAATTACGGCTGACTATTTTACTATAATAACATGTGTTAATAAGCCCAACTGATACGCAAAACCAAGTCCCTGATGAGGGTCAATCCTCTGGAAAACTCTAATTGACACATGCTATTTCACACGTAGCCCAGATATGACCTTGACTGAAATCAGTGATTCCTTCGCTGGGAATGAATTAAAACAAAATTTAAAAAAGTTGTTTACTAGAAAGTGAATCTAGGTCACCGAGTGATAAAATGTAAACAAGCCACTGCTTGTTTTTGAGGCTAAAAAGAACTGAACTGAATTTTCTGGTAAAAAGTAAAATCCAGTGAATAAAGTTTATCGTTACAATAACATGTAATGGAATAAAATAAAAATAAACTTTCTTTTTAAATTAACAAACAAGTAATTAAATCCATATACGTAACAATATATATATATATATATATATATATATATATATATATATATAGGGTATATATATATATATATATATATATATATATATATATATATATATATATATATATATATATATATATTGTTAGGTATATTTAATTTAATTATTTGTTGTTAGTTGTTAAATCATTCCTTTACATTACATGCTATTATAAGGTAAGTTTGTTTACTGGATTTGACATTTTCCGAAATTCAGTTCAGTTTTGTTTGACCTGACTGTTATACTAATATAAATACTGTATCTAGTTTCTGACCTTGATTCAGAAACAGTGGCAGTTCTAGTAGAAAACATTTTCATTTTATTTTTATTTCTTTCCAGAGTAAGAACCACTGATTTCAGTGAAGACCACACTGGTAGTTGGTGATGTTAGGAATGTAAAAAGCTTCTATTTTGTTCTAGAAGGATGACCATGTGACCTTCATCCGGGAATCTATTTTGCGTCTTAAATTAGTGTACAAATTTTGACCTGATGGAAGATATTAGCTTTGGGCTTCAAACCATTGACACTTAAATGTGTTTTGTTTTGACCAGTTTGAGCTGAAATTTTATGTTATGAACTATTGATTCTCTTCCATGGAAATATATAAGTGCTCCTACGAAATTCTTGGATTAAGACAGTCATTGCAATTTATATGGAATTCAAATCCGGATTAATATTTTCTGTGATTCAACAAGGAACTGTTGACACAACAGCGCTTTGAAGGTTACAAGAGACGTCATCGCCCTCCATTTTGAATTTCATCGGGACTCGAACTCAGATTCATTTAGGACCAATAATAGGACTTCTATTTTTTAATTCTTGGATTATTGGATCAATTTTTGGATCTTATTCGTAAAACCGTAAGTTCTTTTTCTCACTTTTACTTTGGTTTTCTAGGAAAATAAATTATTTGTTAAATTTTACAAAGCTGGTTGTCTTTGCTCTTTTCTTTTACGTTTTGTAAGTGCTTAGACACGTATCAATATATATATATATATATATATATATATATATATATATATATATAGTATATATATATATATATATATATATATATATATATATATATATATGTATGTCAAGAATACAAATCATATGGCGAATAACAGTCCTGTCAAGTGCACTGGATCCAGCAAGGGATTACGTGTGTCAGGGATTGATTAAGATAAATGCAATAAACTGACAACTACTGCTGCAAAACTAAGATCTAACTAGCCTGAACGCTTTCGACTCTTAATGAATCTTGTTCAAAGGCAAATACAAAACAAAGACAAGACAAACAAATAAAACACAAAAAACCGCTGTGTTTGCAAAACTTTACATGGATGTTTCTACAGGAAATAAATCTTTAAACTTATTATGGTTCAATTAGTTTATTTCAACTTGTTGGGGATGCTTGAAAATACTTTTATTGACCTAGAAATCGACAAGCCATAACGACATCTGTTGTTTTATGTAAAGTTATGTAAGCGCAAATCATATCCAGGATATTTCATTGTCATAGTGGTAATTATGGGCTATTAAGAAAAGTTTGAGTATTATTTAAAAGAAAATGTGTCGGCTGCAAAAACTAATTTCGTTTGTGCATGGCTATCTTGTTCTAGTCTTCTTGGTTTAAACTGCTCGGTTTCAGTGTTCTTAGGTGGAGTATCCCGTAAGATTCCTTTTCTTTCCTGGTTTCGGAACACCAGTTGGGGTTGTGAGCAATTGCAATAAGTGTTATATCAGTGAAAGTGTGGCCAGGGGAGGAGGTGTGTTCTACGACCTGGCTTCTGTACAGCTTCTTTGTCATTCAATCAGATCTATGAAGGTTGATCTTTCTGTGTAGGTTTTCAGTTTCTCCGACATACTAAAGGCTACAGATCTTACATGTGATGAAATAAATTCTATTCTCTGTTATGCACGTTTTGTTTGGACCATGTATGTTTAGGTTTTCTCTAGTCACTGTGCTAGAAAATGTCCTGGTCTCTATCATATGTTGACAGGTTTTGCACCGCTTATCGCCACAATGGCCCGATTGGCTAGGTTGGTCTTGATTAGTGATTGGCGTCAGCTTCGCCCTGACTAGTATGTCTTTGAGGTATTTTGGTCTCCGGTAGGCTACTAAAGGTTTGTTTGGGAGGATTAACATTAGTGCATCCGACGATTCCACCATGGGCCAGTGTTTCCCGATGATTTTATCTACTTTGGGGTTGCCTGGGTGGTAGGTTAGGATAAATGGTACCCTATCAGCCTTTTCCTTCTTTCCATATTTGAGTAGGTCATCGCGGTTTGTTTGTTTAGCCCTTTGGATTGCCTCCGCAATCAGGTCTTTGTCGTAACCTCGGGAAATTAAATGTTTAGATAGCTCCTCAGATCGTTTTAGGAACGTTTCATCGTCGTAGAAAATTCTGCTTATCCTCAGTGCCTGGCTATGTGGGATGTTGCTAACCTTTGACATGAAATCGTCCAGACTTTTTCTTCCATGTTGAGACTTCATTTCTATACCATCGATAAAGCGTACCCACTGGTATGGTGTAAGTTCAACTGATGCTAAAAGTTGACCCTCCAGTTTTCCCATAAAACTATTGGCATACGAAGGGGTCATTTTTGTACCCATTGCGGTTCCAATAACTTCCATCCTTCAATAAAATTCACGGCAGTAGTCTCCAAGAAGACTATAAAAGGACAGCCATGCACAAATGAAATTAGTTTTTGCAGCCGACACATTTTCTTTTAAATAATTCTCTAAATTTGCTTAATAACATATAATTACTACTATGACAATGAAATATCCGGGATATAATTTGCGCATACGTAAATTTACATAAAACAACAGATGTCGCTATGGTCATTGTTTTCTAGTGCAATAAAAATATTTTCAAGCATCTGCAACAAGTTGAAATAAACTAGCTGAAACATGATAAATTTAAAGGTTTAATTCCTGTATCAACAGCCACGTAAAGTTTTGCGAACAGAACGGTTTTTGTGTTTTATTTGTCTTGTCTATGTTTTGTGTCTGCCTTTGAAAAAGACTTATTAACAGTCGAAAGTGTTCAGGCTAGTTAGATACCAGTTTTGCACGGTTCGTTGTCAGTTTATTGCATATATATATATATATATATATATATATATATATATATATATATATATATATATATATATAACAGAAGTAGTAAAATCAATCTGATCAGTTGCATAGAGTTATTAACTTGAGGTATAAATCTATTCATTTTTATTAACCACATAAAAATTATTGATATTACGAAACACTAAAGAATTGATTTTTCTTACTTAATTGTTTAACTACTTTTCGTAACATGGGCAGAGGTTTAACATTACTGTCTTGTCCTGTGTGTACACATTATTTCATTAGATTGTGGCCTTGATGAAAATAATTTACAATATTTTACATATTTGGTAGAAATCAATTTTTTCCCAATCCTTTGCTGATGAAAATTGGACAAAATCAGCTTTTGCTGAAATAAAAGGCATTGGTTGCAGTGCTTAACATAAGCTACAGCGAAATGTTTATGATGTTTATCATTAGAAGAATCAAAACGCGAGCAACGGCAGAATGAAGTCTTATATCCGCCAAGTAAATTTGACCTGGTGAGTCATTTTGCTTAAACAATGAATGAATTTAGGAAACAAAAGTGCAATTTGTGTGTGTCCTCTCGCTCAAAGATCTGGTGTGCAAACGACATTTTGGTGTGAAGCCTACACTCATGATAAACCATATATGCTTGTGGTTTTTTTGTTGCTTTTTTTTTTTTAAAACAT
>JAECUM010069153.1:0-11355 GCA_016617855.1 Megalonaias nervosa
GTTCCTGCTGATTAGAGAAACGATGGTACTCAAATTGCTTTTTGTGTGTACCTATTCGTAGTCTTTTCAGCATGTGAACAAATGGCAAAATTTGCTAATAATGATATGAAGGCAGTGGTAACTAATAACAATGTTTGGTTTTGTCGAATACTCTCTTCAGACACTGGATACTTTTCATGAGATTTCAGGCAGAAACTAAACACAAAACACATACAACTTTGATTTCCTTTAAACAAACAATCTAGTCTTCATTTTTTATGAGCACAAACGTATGGACCACATAATATATATTAGATTCTTACAGGAAAAATGAAAACAGTAGACTAACTTACTTTTGCAAAACTGAGTTTATATTTTCCATCTTTCTAGCTGGAGTTAATACCGCATTAACAACCAGAGATGAAATGTTGTGGAGGCTTGGAGACTTGAAGGCTAGAATAGCTTCTAATCGGCAGCAAACTCGTGGAATGACACATCAATGTGCAGTTAAGTTGGTCCGTTTGCATCAATTCTTTGGACTTGGTTCTCCTAAGCACATTCTTGCTTCTTTAAGGACAAAAATAAAACAATACAGTTCCCTTCAATTCTTGTACCTTCTTGACTCACTTGGCATAAAATTTCTATTCCGAATAGAAGTATATGGGTCAGATATTTCAAGGCAGAATAGCAGTATTTTATATATGTATATCCTCCTATGTGGAAATATAAAATCGAGTCTTTTTGAACACGTTAGGATTAACATGTAAATTCACAAAAGGTACATGTGGCGTTATTTTTTTTTTAAAGATCAATAAAAGAAATCGTCAAATTAATTGCCCCAGATGAAAACAAAAACTGTGATATGCATAGAATACACGTAGTGTCTACGTATATTTAATGAATATGATTAAGGTTATACAATTACAGGCCATGCTCCGACGAACTTAATTTTGGCCAAGGAAGTTGCTGGCGGTCACTAGCAGGAATCGCGCTGTTCCACAGTTGCAATAAAAGAAAGAAAGATACTACTGGAATGAAATTCTTTAATCGACGTAAAAGAGATACTTAAAAGAAATCATTTGAGTATCACTGCGTCATATGTAAATTTAGCATACTATTCACATTGTTCCAGAGAAATGTTCGAGACATTACTAATATTTTTACAGGGGTAAATGGCGGATTGACTGTAAATGGACAAGTTTGAAACACCGAGTTACTTTTAAAGGGTGTTATCCACTGCCAAAGTCCCGTAGTTGTTGAGATTGGCAGCTTTCGAAATTCAGATTCACGTCATTCGGAATGTATTGGCTATAAATGTAAACTTGCAAGCATACTGAATAAAACATTTAAATCTGTTTGTAAATGAGTATCTGGTTGTCAGTAAAATCTGTGCTACATGGAAATGGACGCAACTGTTGGCACGTAAGATTAGAATAAGATCCTATTAATCCGAACCTAAAGTAAGTTCTCTGAGATCAGAATTGTGATTAGAATTACATGTACTAAATGTTTACAAAATTCTATCTTTGCTTTCAGATTTGATATCTATCTCACTGGGTTCAACCTAATGGATCCTACCTGTTGGCATAGCGATTGTCGCCATCGTGCAATACAGGAAGAGAAAATTGAAACAAAATCTTAAATACCTGCGCAAATATCAGCAATGCCGTTCTGTTGTACAGTAGCTCTCTCTCTCTCTCTCTCTCTCTCTCTCTCTCTCTCTCTCTCTCTCTCTCTCTCTCTCTCTCTCTCTCAACAGCGTAGGTGGCTCAGTTATTTGGGCATTCAACTTGTTATTAGAGTGTGCAGGTTTGATAACCTCCAATGGATCCTTTCCAGATCGGTACAATTTAACCTGCAAAATGTCACAGTAGGCTAAAATAAGGAGCCATACCGTACCAAATCCCTATCTTTCTCATGCTTTTGGTTTCTAATGACGAAATCATTTGTAAGAATGGTTATGATTAATATCTGCTATTAATATGTAGGTTCGTTTTTCACAGCTATAGCTGAAATGGAAAAAGTCTTATAATATATAGCGAATCTATTATGATTTTAAACCCCCAATGCCTCCGTTACGTGCAAAAGATCGTACATGGAAATCAGCAGAATAATACTGAATCTTGAAAGATACTGGTCCTAAACATAGTTGTATACCATTAAAACTATATAACATCAACGTTTCATCAAATTATGAGCCTTATAATTTCTCCCTCGGACTGGGAAACCAGGCCATGTTTCACGTATGTACGAATTAATCCGATCTTGATCGGCGACATTCGTGGGTCAACCGATTTCAGTCCAAAGAGTGTACACACGATATATCGGATACAGTAAGTGATTATTGCGTGATACGCTATTTTCATTTTTCGTTTGATATGACACACTATTCTTCCTAGCATTTACGAGGGTTTTTTTCTGTAAACGCGTAACTAAAGGACATTATATTTTTACAAGTCCGTGTCCTATACTTACAAATTGATATGGAAATCCGCAACAGCTGGGTTTGTCTTCAGCTGATGTTTCCACATCAAAGTAATTCAGCGCCCCAGCTGATCTACGGTATTGATCCGACTTTTATTTTTGTAAAATGCACACATTTTCTTCTCAGATACGCTTAAATACAGCGGGGCTTCCTCTCTCTCTAGTCAACTTGTCCACCATCTGCGAATACTGTTGTTATTAGATTAGTCACTAACGGAATTTGTCGAATGTATCACATCACTACTTTTTGGCGCACTCCCACAAAAGAGCGACTTTGGTGATTGAATTAAGGGGTGGCACCTCTTAATTCTAAACTGAATATTTGAACATTGTTTAAACCTAAGATATTGATTACTGCAAATAACTTATTATGTCTGATAGTTTGTTTAAGAAATCATTTCCTTCTGTCCAAACTTTAGTTAGTTGAAATAATGGTGAAATTTACGAAAAACGGCGCCATTGGGGCTTTAAGGGAAATAATTTATGCTGCAGTGGAAAGTTTTAAAGAATCAATTAAATGATATATTCTAGGACATAAATGAAACTACGAAATTAGTATTTCTTTTCTAGGACACTGATATCGTTAAAATGACTACATAGTTGATAAAAAATAGATATAATTGTTTCGAAGCAGATCGAACACACAACTTAGATAAGTTTCCTAACGCGACAAAGATATTTAGATAAAAGCAATTGAAATGTAAATAAATTTACCTTAATAGATGTGAAATTATTTGTTACAGTTAAATAACATACTTCAGATCTAAGGAGTTAACAAGCAGTATAGTTTATCCTTGTCAAGCTGCACACTTCAACACGCAAATACCAAAGACGTTGCATAAATATTTAAAGAAAATAAAATTTACTGGAGTGATTGAATATTATTTCACATACAACCCATTTAACCTTTTCTAAAACTACAATTGTTTTTTTTTCTTTTTAAATTGATGATACAGATCAGAGTGTGTCATGAGATTTAAGCAGAATCAGCTTAACTGGGCAGTGTAGATGACAACAGCTAGATACGAATAATTTTGTTGGCAATTTAGAGATCGAATTATAACAAAGACTATGAAATATGTTTATATATTTCATTCATGCCAATGGTTAAATACGAAAATTAGTCTCTGCCTGTGTAAAATCCTTACTTGGTAAGGAAGTATTTACTTCGAAGGAAAAAATGGATCTAACAGAATGTAGATAATTTGTAATACCTTTCCTCCTCATCGTAATTGGAGATACATGAATGAAACAAATAAAATAACTATTCATAATAATTGTTATCATGGGAAATTACAAAGATCATGAAACAAATAACATAATTGCTAACTGATACATGAACTGACATAAATTGAGTTTTAAAAAATATTATACATTCCTAACCGTTTCTACTTTTGTAATCAAATCTAAAAGCAACACTTCAATTAATGATACAGATAAAATGACATGACCACTTGTGATCAAACCAACCTGTCCAGCATACTGCATAGCCGCTTATTTTAGATAATTCTGCTGCTTGTTTAGCCAATTCAAAAGCAAATAATTGGCCATATTTTAAGCCGTTTTAAATATGTCAGAAAATGCTTTGCTTCAAGCAAATAAAACATGACTATGAGCACGTGCATGTAGGATCAACAACCAGTCAAACAGGATGAGGTGTAAGAAAAACTACATTATGCCAAATTTGTTCAAGACAGAGCAAGAGCTGTTGGAGTCATTCATATAAATGTAATAACGGCTGTAATTGTTACACCATTCTATTTAAATATCTCTTTTATACCCTTACCTGATAGGAAACCCACTTTATCTCTTGAATCTGTTACTTTCAATACTGCTTGTAAAGTGACGATCTAGATCTAATAAATGCTGAACTATTTTATTCCTTTAAATTTTCAAACTTTCCAAAAGTTCTTGCAATTTTCTTTTATTTGATATATTGCTTATACCGTTATTTCCTGCATCTAACATACTTTTCCACAAATAATTTTATATGATTGTTAAAGAATTTATGCAGCCACTTTTTCCAACTTCTTCTTGAAGAATTCAACAATCTTCGCTCTTCAGGTGGAAGTTTTTAATCTTGACATTCTTCGTGGTCGCTTGATTGATTTGCATCAATTATTTGCATCTCAGTTTCTTCACGATCTCAAATTTGCTGTCTTTCTGCAAGCTAGGTTGTAAAGGATGCTATAATATATGCCCACATTTGTATCATTTAGATTTATTCATTTATGTCCTTACTTTGTATCATTTAAATGTATCGAATTATTTCCATACATTTGCAGAATAATAGCTAAAGTATGCCAATTCATCTTTTATTTAAAATTCTTCTTTACAAATGTGTCTTTGTCTTTTGCCTTTGTATTGGAGATACAATATTTTTCTCTCACTATTTAAATTAGCCATAATTAAATAATATTGTATCTCACTCATGTTAAAATAGTGTCCATCAAATTGAGTTTATTTATCCAACACTGCTGTGGATACAGGATTTTGTTGAGAAACTTCAAATACTTAGTCAGAGAAAGTATTATCACTGAAAGGATCTACAATTATTGAATCAGCAGTTTGTTTTTTTTTATATCAATTTTAACTTCAACAAGAGGTTTCAAAAAAGATGATCATAATCTTCTCTACAACTGTACGTCAATTTACAATATTAACTGGCAGATAAACATTTTTTTTAAACTACTAGGTTTCATGGAAGGTAACAATAACACTTCCAATAGGTTTGCAACTGCCTTCACATCTAATGAACTCGGATATGTTTTTATCTTCTTTGCGTCTACAAACGTTCATGGTAGTACTTATAGATTGCAATTTTATTTTCAATCAATTTTATAATAATTTTAACCACAAAAGAATTTAAGTTCATTTAATGATTAGCTGAAGAATGTCGTCAGTTATTTCACAAAAACCCTACATTTTATATTTGCATTCCCATTAAACCTTCGTTGCAGAAAGGGAAGGATAAATAAAGAAAGAAGAAACAAAATCAACATCAACTGAGCTTTAAAAACGTTTTTTCATACCAGTGAATGTATTACTTGGCAGGTGTTATTATTAATGTATTACCCATACAGTTGGCTACATTTGCAAACATCCTATATGACCAAACTAATGGCAAAGGTAAGTTTAATTAGTTATTGTACCAGGGAACTGCCAAACTCAGTTCCGGAAATATTGTAAATGTTTGGTGGTATTTCGATTGTCCACAAAGAAGGATTCGAGATTTGGTGATCTTTGAGCTCTGGCAATTGGAGTCATTATCGATGTATGATTCATAGTGCAACAAGGAAGTAAAATAAGAAAGCATATAATTTTATGCTTTAAAGAGTTATCTAAATTAATAAAACCATTCTTTCTCTCTTGCATAACAAGAAAATACATTTTTAGAAATAGAACAAAACAAGGATCCGATATGAAAAACCATTGTTACAAATTGTGCATCAATATAATGCAAGCATTCCTGACTTCCGTGACATTATTAGGTTTCATATGCTTTGTTATAGAGACAAAAGACTACTGAGAGCAATTGTTACCAAAACTATGTAACACCAGATAAAACAAAAGGGGAAATTATAGTCAAATTAAAACAAAGTAAATCTTCAAAGTTATTAATGCAGCCTGAGTCTTCCTCTGATCAAATAGTTAAAGAAGGAGATAAATAATGACGGTAGGAGCCTTTCGAAAGTTCATATAAGTATCGTTTCTGCATTATTAACTAAATATCTCTTATTGTCATATATAGACTAAAGAAGCAATTCTGTCACATTTAAATTTTATCTTGATGACACATTTCATAATAATCCGTCTTCGGTAGTTCATAAGAAATAGAGCTTGCTCCTAAGACCACATAATTCTTGAATATTAGCAAATAGTGAACACCAACAAGTATTGTAAATTTCAAGAAAGAATTTATTACCCAAGTATTCAAAAAGTGAAAAAGTAAAAAACATAAGTTATGGTATTGCGAAGTAAGTCCCAAATAATCCTTGAATTACAGACACAAGTTCTGATGATTAAAGTTCTGAATAAACTCTAGTGGAGATCCAAATTAAATCCAACGTTGAAGTGCTATTGAGACTGTGGTGGCCCGTGTGGTGGTGACTTGCCAACAATCTTTTGTTGGGTCACACAAATACAATCCAAGAATATAACCTTATTTGAAATATCACTGAACAAAATCAAGTCTCTATTTTACAAGAATGTTAATTTTGTATTTCCTGGGAATAGATAATGTGATTAAATAAAATTCCAGCCCAAATAAACTAGTGGGCACAACAATAATACAATTCATTCCTCTCAAATCTAAAGCAAGAATGAATAAGTTTTAGAAAAACAACATTCTATGGTTCTCTACTGGACCTCATGACACAATTCTCATTTTCGAAAAAGAAAAACAATTACCTAATGGACAAATACCTTCTAGTGGGTTCCTAATGTTTATAAAATAAAATCTTATTTAGAATATAAAATGTGGTAAACGCAATGTCATTGACTCAGGCAAAGATAATAATCCAAATACAGGGTTATGCATTAGTCATAAAAAGATTTACTTCAAACTATTTTAATTCTGTTTTGGGAACCACGGAAAATATGGTAAAGTTCTAAAGCCTAGAAGGTTGTTTAGGTTGGGGTTGGTCGAGGGAGTAAAAGTATGGCGATATTATGATGACTCTTAAGGTATTCAAATTGCACAGAGGTCGTGAAAGAACAAACAGCTTGCTACGGCCATCCTTGTAATACGCAAATGAACGTACTACATGCCCCATGGAGACATGATTAGCTTGTAAGCAAACAATTTTCCCTCTGTAATTTAATTCTTGCAAAGTTAAACATACTCTAGTGATATGGTCCAATACTATGTGCAACATTGTCATGTCTGTGCAGACATCTCAGCATTTTGGGTAAATTTGTATATTTCTATATACACGTGCTATACGGAAACCAACACATCGAGGCGTTTATATGTAGTTACAATTCAAGACCTTTTTAAATCGTGTAATCTGTTTGAACATCAGGTTCATTTCTTTTTTTCTCTCGTACAGGCTGCGACAAGATGAAAAAACACTTGCAAGAGACACTTTTATGATGCGGGATATAGAATCGGAGGCCAAATCGATGCCTTGCAACAGCTCCGTTTTGAAGGGCGGCAGAGATGATCAAGGCAATAACTCAAGTGGCATAAATGGTGAGGAGGGTTACTTGTTTCCGTTCGAGAGAATCACTACTCTTACAAAAAGCAGTCCGTGTGTGGGAAGGAAAGAGAGAGAAAAATTGAAATATGCCCGGACAACGAGAATAAATATTATGAACTACAGTAAGGTCGAAGTGCCATTGGAACATAAGGGTGACGAGAGTAGATTTGGAGAAAATCCGCTACTTTAAAAATCCAAGGTAAATGGGTCTGCCTTACTTAGGATATGAACAGATTTTTGCACATTTTAATGGACAACTATTCTGAATCGTTCGCAATCACTTGCATTATATTAACATGAATAAATTACTATCTTCGTGAAGAAACGAATGTTTGTGAAGCGACAGAGTGACAAGCGAGAGTGAGTTCCATTACTTGTGTGTGTTTCGTGCTCTCTCTCTCTCTCTCTCTCTCTCTCTCTCTCTCTCTCTCTCTCTCTCTCTCTCTCTCTCTCTCTCTCTATATATATATATATATATATATATATAAAGAAACAGAGACACGGAGGCTTACAGAAAGATAGAGGTGCAGAGAGACGAAGAAAAAGACACAAACGGGGAAGATAGAAGGTATACAAATTGGTAACGGAGAATTTTAGCTACACATTTCAATCTACGCAAATTCTTTGTCAATGAGGCAAAGAGTTGTGTGTGTATGTGCGTGATTCTGCTGTAGGTGTAATTTCAGTTTGGTTTAAGGTAAACTCCGTTATAAAATAAAAGTTTAAGAAAACTGTTTGTACCTGTGTAATATTTTGACACGAGCATCACACTTTATGTATGTATGCATTTATGTTTGTATATAGGTTTGCGTGTTTTGTGTAAGACAAGGTGACACAGAAATATCTTTATACAATGCGAAACATCTGTAACGATACATTACTAACATCAAAAGAGTGAAACTGTTTTTAAAATGATCGCTTTCATTTAGGCACTAATGGATTTCGGACTACGTGCAAGAATTACTTAAGTTCGAATTGAAGATTTTACAAGGAAAGCTTTCCAATGAGCATATTCATTTTTACGTTTTACAAAAAATATGTTAGCACATTTTAACAATGAAGTTTACTCAATTCAGATCAAGATATATTATAAAATGGCATTATCTAAACATCACAACATGGTAAATGGATCAAGTTTGCGGAATTATTTTTAACATTACCATACACGTGTGTTCGCAGACAGCAGATGCGCTTGCATAAATCATTTTTCTAAACTTGTTAATTTATTAAATTTGGAGATAAATTAATTCTTAAATATAGCATGGATTATGATTCCATCCAGATCTTAAATAACATATCAGAACCGTATTATCTTATCATGTTTATTTATTTGCCGAACATATATGTAATCAACCTTAACCATAGATCAAAGTTACCATTTAACCCTCTGTGAAATTAAAAGCAGCCCAAGTTACATAATTTTGTAATTTATATTGTGTTAATATAAGTTTTGTTTTCGAGACTATTCAATGCATCGAAGGGACACTAATCACATGTACTGGTCTTAGCCGCGGCTATAATGCAATCAGGATTTTGTATATCAATTTATTGAAACCATATATACATGCTGAACCAGAAAACAGACTCTTTAATTGAATGATCGGTGATATATAATATTGATTACCATGGAAGATCTGTCCAACTACGAACAGCGTAAACACAAATATGTTATTGCATGATGCAATTGCACATCTGGGTGAAGTCTGTTTTTTATACGCGAAGATTCGGTCCAAACGCAGTTTAATCAAATTAAACACCGCCAGTATTCGATAGTATGTCAAGATGTCTGGCTTTAGTCCAATATTCCTTGACAGTTTTACAAATTTACACTGTTCGCTGATTTTTCAGATCCATCAATTTCCGAATGGAGAACATTGTTTATGTATTAAGCACTGCCACGAAACTCAGTTACTGTGTTCTCTAATTATTTCTTTGCTTATTGTCTCAAAAAGAAGTCCTGGGGTTGCGTTTACTTACCATACTAAACATCAGAATCTGTCAGTGATATAGAAATATATCATTTGTTTGGGGTACGTTGAAAAATAAAGCTGTGAAGTTTCTTGGTCATACGTACTGGTTACTCATTTCTTATATTATCAGAAACGTCCGTCCTGAGAGATCTGGGAATTCTGTAAGAGTCTGTAACATAATGGACTTTAGGACTAAGGCCGAACCTTCAAATTAAGACGTGATAGATTTTGGATAAACACTAAGGTGTCTTCAGACAAAGTCGACTGCAGATCTGGGCTTTGGCTGTTCACTCTTCAGCACATTTCATTCATGCGTAGGGACAACACTCAAATCAGAGACATACTTAAACTGATATGCACAACTGCTTCCGAAGACTGCTCATTCTGTATTAGCTAAAAATAAATGCTTGAAAATGGATTTGTGAAATATAAATCACTTTGCACCCATACTCCTGACTGCCCTCTCTATGTAAATGAATTTCTTTTAAATTATATGAAGCCGCTCCCGCAGCTTTGTTTATTGCCCAAACCTTTGTAGTTTCTCCTTGCGAATACCTGCATAAGTGATAAAAAAATTATTGTGATTTAACTGTCTCTGTTTACAACGCAATTCAGTTTCATTCTCGAGCAGGAGAATTGGGGTCTTCTTTCGTAATAAGGTATCCGTTTACTTGTTATAAAATTTAGAATAGTCTTTTAAGCTTCCCCCGTTCTCATTTGAATCGATTTAGACCCGGGCTGAGAACTATTCATATGAATTCTGCTTCGTCGCGTAAATATTTCAAAATGGTAATATTCTTGCAAAATTTGTGTGTCGCTGATATTGTGCCAAATAAAATAACTTTTCAGTCACTATTCCTCACTCAAGTTCCTCCAGTTTGTTACAACAAAATTTCTATTCCAAACTTGATGTTAGGCGAAAGAGGTATAGGTTCTTTATGACATAGTTGCTACTTTTTGCCAAATTAATGTGTTTTTTGCGTTGTTTTACACACCTACCTACCTACATACATACATACATGCATACATACATACATACATACATAAACACACACAACCAGCATTTTCAGATTATTCATACTTTGCTGTTTCAGGTGGATATAAGCATACTCTAGGAAGATATTAAAAGTCAATACAGATTATGACCATATGACCAGAAGGATGAAATTAAATTGCAAACAGCTCCCCCATG
The DNA here is from genome assembly GCA_016617855.1 of Megalonaias nervosa. Taxonomy (NCBI): domain Eukaryota; kingdom Metazoa; phylum Mollusca; class Bivalvia; order Unionida; family Unionidae; genus Megalonaias; species Megalonaias nervosa. The sequence goes on from JAECUM010069153.1 coordinate 10,827, forward strand.
GCAAATCAACAGAAGGTGACTAAATTGATCCCAGTTAATGATTGTTCCATTCCCGGTAAGTCAGACAGTGAAAGGTACATTTAATTCCAATTGCTTCTGAGGTTTTACTACCAATGTCTTCAATTCCTGCTGAAATAATAACCGCAAACCGGAATTAAATACAGCACTGGGTTAAGTACCGGAAGCGGATGCCCATGATTTTGCACCCATGTGAAATGGAGATTTTCAAAAACATAAAAGTAGCTGCTAAATCGTCATCAAGCAATGTAAATATCACATCATGATATTTAATGTTGGCGTATGCCTGTGCTAATGAAAGCATTGATTGCATTAGAAAAAGAATCATACATACATACATACATACATACATACATACATACATACATACATACATACATACATACACAATATTTTCAGATTCTTCATATTTGCTGTTACATGTCGATATATTCATTCTCTAGGAAGATATTAAACCTTAATAAAGATTGTGACCATATGTGCCTACTTTCACAGTATATATATATATATA